>BROG01000051.1:0-127500 GCA_030159075.1 Atrina japonica
AGCCTTCAGCTCTGGTGAGCTAAAAAGAGATATACAGGAGTATATCTTAAATTCCTATACATTATGTGAAAATTACTTGAGATACATTGTTTGGCAATCATTCATTTGCAAATGATTAATTCGACCTTACTATCTGTATATGCACATGACACTGGATCTGACCTTTCATTATTTTCAAAAAATACTTGTATATAGAAATATCAGAATTTTTATGCCTGTGAATATCTCTTATTTGTTTATTGTACTGTACACCAATCTAAGAACATGTTGTAAAAGACAAAATATGGTAATCTTTTAATGAAAACATAGATAATGCCCTTTAAATAACAATTCCAAGAATTGATTCTAATTTTGCCAAATACTTTTCTATCAGAGAGAGCATCAGTGAATTAATGCTGGAAAATTTTCAATAATTATAGCCACATTTTGCATGACAAGAATAAAATGTATACATTTGAATAAAACATTTCAAAATTAGAATTCCCTATAGGATATTCATCAAAAGATATACATGTACATGTCTACAGACTCCTGCAACATCATTGACTCCTAGGGTATCCATATGATATCAACTCTCTTACAATTTTTTCATCTAAAAATAACAAAAATAAATCTACTTTTCTCTTTATAAAACCACTATGCTAACTCTAGTATAATTAAAGTTTAAAATCAGGATGTTATTCATGGACAGATTTCATCAATGAAATTCATTTGCTTCAAAGTCTGTGAAAAAGTGGCGCCACAAGGACTACATTTTCAAATATTTTCTAGAAGGTGCAGCATCTATCATGTTAGGAAAACAAATTGGTTGATATGGCACACCATATGGAAATACATGCACCGATATGTTAGAAATTAGACCAGACTACATGTAAATCCACAAGTATCACTTAAACAGCATTTTAGATCATTTTGTCATGCAATGCATCCAATTTGAAGCAATTACCTATCAAATTAGACTGTCTTCACTGGCTTATTTTATTCATTCTATGCATGGTGGATCATATCTTGGTAAAAAAACATCTTTCCAATGAAGGTCATAATCACTCAGTACTCCAAGTCAGAATGGCTGTTGAAAATTAATTTTCAGTTTCACAGATTCTATTATTTTAATATATATTTTTTGGATTTTGTGTTTTATTATTTTATTAGTTATTCGTTTTTTCCTTCTGTTTGTTTTTTTCAACAGAATATGTCAAAAGTCATCATAGATGAGGTAGTAACACTTTGTTTTCATTGTGATGTCAAAAATGTCTGAAAACATGAGGAGTGTATCCTCGTCACAATTGGTACCGACGTCTCAACAACCGCCAACAAAAAGGCAACTCAACATTTCACTTAGTGAAACAGAATAGTCGCACACAAGACTATTATACCGACCTTAAAATATGCGGAATGTTGACATTAAATGCAGTTTATGATATCCCTGTGTCAATAATTTGTCAGTGAGTAGTATACCTCTGTATATGAAATGTTCATATGTTGTACATGCCCTGGCATATCGGATCATTTGTAAAATGATGTTTTCCTTGCAATGATTGCTTTTTTTCATATTCAGATGGTCAAATATACAATAAAACAACTAAATATTACAATGAATCTATTTATTTTGAATGCATTCATAGAAGTACCAAATTATTCGATATATCAATACTTTTTACTCTTCGATATATCAATATAGAATTTCTCATCAATGACAGCCCTAATATATATATATATATATACCAAGTATTTTAATGTACTAACCTCTCTCTCTCTCTCTCTCTCTCTCTCTCTCTCTCTCTCTCTCTCTCTCTCTCATTATATATATATACAATGGATACCATTTATATTGGACTGCTTAATTTGGAATTTTGAAACCCTGTTCATTTGAAAGAAAATATTCATTCCCCTTTGGTTTCAATACATCCCGGTATCCACAAATGTGTGTGTGTGTGTGTGTATGTGTGAGTGTGTCTGTGTCTGTGTGTATGCATGTACACACACAAACACACACACACATACATACACAGTTTTATCCCACAGCTGGCAAAATTTGATACACCATATTCTTGTATCAGGTTCCCTATCCACCTGATATTTGTTTTGATATCATCGTCATCGGTGACGTCACTTTTAGCAGATGAGAGATGTAAACAAACATGACGGATAGGTTTGCATTGACCTTTATGTGCAGGTGACCCTTATACACAGGTTCAATATAGTTGAAGTATGCAGTCAAGGAACTTGAAAAACTGTCCTTTATCAACAGGTAATCCTTATAAATAGGTGGCCACTATAGTAGGTTTTACTGTATATATATATATATATATATATATATATCTGTTGCTGTTTTTTATTCATGTAGGCTTAGCAACCAGAAGATTAGGTTTATTGATTTTGATAAAATTTTATCTTTCTCACAAAAACATCAGATATTACAAAGTATAGGATCTCTACAAAATATTATTCTCAACCGCAATTTATGTTTCAAGTTATATATTTTTACATATATACATATATTTTTTAAGGAAATGCAGTATTAAAAATCAATGAAGCTACTAGTAATGCTTTGAAAAATATTTATTTTGTCCTACAGCTAGATAAAATCTGATGTCATCTGTACGATATTTTTCCTGTTTTAAAAGAAAATTAATAGAAGCTGGATTTATTGCTAGCTCTCATGTATATGTATACATGATGCTTGGTATATAGACGATGCTTGGTATATATTCTTGGTATATACATCATGCTTGGTACATGTATATACTTGATGCTCGGTATAAACTTGGTAAATACATAATGCTTGGTATGTACTTGGTATATACTTGGAATATACAAGATGCTTGGAATATACAAGATGCTTGGTATATATACATGATGCTTGGTATATACATGATGCTTGGTATATACATGTACATGATGCTTGGTATATACATGATGCTTGGTATATATACATGATGCTTGGTATATATACATGATGCTTGGTATATATACAAGATGCTTGGTATATATACATGATGCTTGGTATATACATGTACATGATGTTTGGTATATATACATGATGCTTGGTATATATACATGATGCTTGGTATATATACATGATGCTTGGTATATATACATGATGCTTGGTATATACATGTACATGATGCTTGCTATATACACATGCTGTTTGGTATACACATGCTGTTTGGTATACACATGATGTTTGGTATACACATGATGTTTGGTATATACACATGCTGTTTGGTATACACATGCTGTTTGGTATACACATGATGTTTGGTATACACATGATGTTTGGTATATACACATGCTGTTTGGTATACACATGATGTTTGGTATACACATGATGTTTGGTATATACACATGCTGTTTGGTATACACATGCTGTTTGGTATACACATGATGTTTGGTATACACATGATGTTTGGTATACACATGATGTTTGGTATACACATGATGTTTGGTATACACATGATGCTTGCTATATACACATGCTGTTTGGTATACACATGCTGTTTGGTATACACATGATGTTTGGTATACACATGATGTTTGGTATACACATGATGCTTGCTATATATACATGCTGTTTGGTATACACATGATGTTTGGTATAGTAAAATCTAAATAACCTGGTGGGTGGAATCTCATGGACCCCCTTCTTGACTTGGACAAGTTTAAACCAGCATTAGCTAAGTTAAGAATATTTTTTTGGAAAGTGCATAATAATCATGAAACGATTCTATACCATAAATAAGTCACCCGACAATACCGTTGAAAACAGGGTGCAGATGCCAATAATTCATCAATATCTTTTGTGTTTACATGGAAACTAGACATGGCGTCTGATTACTTTCCGATCATCTTCATAGATGTCTACGGGATTTGCTGGTTGAGTGAAGTTACAAGGAAAACTTGCACCCAAGACGAATCGTACCAAGTCAAAGACATGAGTAGACAAACTTTACACAACAATTAACAGAAGAATACTTTTGTATTACGGTACCATATTTTGATATCATCTATAAGATTTCATATGTGAAAATACTATCTTTCATGTTTAAAAAAAATGACATCATATTATTGGTGGCATTCGATGATAAAAATATGAAGGATGTGTATGCAGCAGTTATATACAAATAAAAATATTCTCGCTTTTAATTTAGTTATTGTATACTAAAGTGATATTTCGCTGGGATTGTTCTATTTAAATTCTAAATTTCTCGAAAGATTGTCATTTTAGATTAGGTACTCTTAAACAGATTTGGCAATGCATTCAGGTTTATTATTTCGCCTTGTATGATACCACTATTTTCTTTCTGAAATATACATTTATCATTTAATTCAAGCTCATCTGTCGAACTGATGAAGTCTTATTGACAGAAAAGATCGTTCTGAGCATTTGTGTTGGCCTTTTCAGTAAAACTATAACTTTGGTGTTATTAATGATACTTAAAATTTTTTGCAATTCTACTGATTTTATATATATATAAATATATATTACTACATCGGTAATTTTCATTTTATTTTTTCCAAGAGTACTTCCCATGTACATTTGATAGGCCTAGGAATATTTGGGACCACTGACTAATGACGTCATGGTAAGCACAGGACAAAACCTGGTCCGATGGGTGACAGTTTTAACATTGCTGCAAAGGCCCATCTCAATTATATAGAGTCTTAAATAAAAATTTATTTTAAAAACGTTATTCAATAACTCAAGTAAGATATTAGACCTTTATTCAGCCCAATGATTCAAAGTTTAAAATTTAAGTTACGTTTTCCTATGTTTGAAGTGAGCTGCACAGACAATAGTGACTTTGGCACCTCAGTGCAAATATGAACATTGACATATTGACACCTAGTGATATCAGTACTATAAAACAGAATCCATAGGTTCTATATCTTATTTTCTTTTATGGTGTTGTAGTATCAAGTAATTTTGGAATATGCAAGTGATTTCAGCAACTGATTCCAAGTAATTTTATTATCAACACTATGATCACATGTATATAAATTCTGCACTGTGTAGTACATGAATAATTCAAATTAAGAATTCTAGTAGTCTACTGAAAAAGTTTAAACACAGGTATCATATTTAAGTTACGATATATATATATATATATATATATATATATATATATATTTCAGTTTCCATGTATACACAAAATATATTGATGAATTTTTGGCATCTGCACTCTGTTATCAACGGTAAATCATTTATCGAGTGATTTTTTATGGTATACAATCTTTTCATGATTACTATGCACTTTCCAAAAAAATATTCCTAACTTAGCTAATGCTGGTTTAAACTTGTCCAAGTCAAGAAGGGGGTCCATGAGATTCCACCCACCAGGTTATTTAGATTTTACTATACCAAACATCATGTGTATACCAAACATCATGTGTATACCAAACAGCATGTGTATACCAAACAGCATGTGTATACCAAACAGCATGTACATGTATATACCAAGCATCATGTGTATACCAAACAGCATGTGTATACCAAACAGCATGTGTATACCAAACAGCATGTACATGTATATACCAAGCATCATGTGTATACCAAGCATCATGTGTATACCAAACAGCATGTGTATACCAAACAGCATGTGTATACCAAACAGCATGTATATATAGCAAGCATCATGTATATGTATATACCAAGCATATAATGTGTATACCAAACAGCATGTATATATAGCAAGCATCTTGTATATGTATATACCAAGCATCATGTACATGTATATACCAAGCATCATGTATATATACCAAGCATAGATATACATACATATATAAAATTTTTATTTCCCTTCCTGTATGAATGAGGATAGGGTCTCACAAAACCACATTTTTGTCATTATCACTGTATTTACAAATTCACTAGCTCCATTTTAGTTGCTTTAATTGTCTAAACACCTGCTTGGCTAAAATAAAATTTTCATAGCAATAAAAGCTTAAAATTCAAGAAAAAAAATATGGAATGTAAGTAATTCAATAATGTGAATTTTATAACTTAAATTATTAGATTTTCTCATAAAAATTACTATTGAGAACCCATTGAGATGAATCTTCATATGTGTCATTCCAAATTAATATCAACACATGCCAAAACAATCACAATACATGTATATCCAAGTGTTGATTCAACCACACTAAGTGCCGATTTCCATATTTCCAAAGGGCCAAAATCACTAGGTGCCAATTTGACTTAGGTAAGAGTTGACCAGCAATACTATAAATAGACACCAAAGAAATCGGACTATTTATGCATTTTATTTTGTGTTTTCTTCAAAGAGATAAATAAGATCACTTAATTCCGGTAGATTGGATTCACTTAAAATGCATTTCATCACAATAGGATGAATACAAACAACTATGCATGTCTACGAATTTTCCGATGTGAGGTCGCTCTGAATATTACCCACAATACCATTTGTTTTTTTATACATAATGCCCATTAATATTAATTATTATTTTTACATTGGTAATACTTTGAAACATGCCAATATGTGCAAGTGTAATTTATGAGAACTTTGTATCTTTATATAAGGATATATTATCACTTAAAGAAAAATCACGCCCTAGCTGCCGCTAATGCTGCTTCAAATTTTACGTAATAAAGAATAATTACACTGGTAAGACTGGTCCTTCCTACTTGTCATCATACCCGCCAGTGTCCAGTGCATAATAAAATAACCGAGGTATTTTCTAATGATGTCCGTCGGTGTCGTCAACAAAAAGTGAGTTTTCAAGGACTAACTCTACACATGTACATGTATATTCAAGTACTTTTCAAGGACTAACTCTATATTCAAGCATTTTCAAGGACTAACTCTATATTCAAGCATTTTCAAGGACTAAGTCTATATTCAAGCACTTTTCAAGAACTAGCACTATATTCAAGCTCTTTTCAAGGTCTGTACGAACCCTGGAAACTACCTTTTGTTTGTGTCTGTCATAATGGTAGCCACGAATGCTTGCAGCAAATACATGTAGCAGCTGTTCTATCTCTGACATCACTCCCACATAATAAATGTTAAAACGATATAAACTGTCACAATAATGATTTTTGTCCCCTTACATATATTCGAGAAGATAAAATGTGTGTTCAAATACATTATCAAACGTGTGAAACATTGTAAAATATCTTCTTTTCAAAGTTATTTGTTTTATTAGAATTTAAGTTTTCCCGTACCTTAAAAAACCCAGCTGTATTTTGGTATGCAATGACCTTTCAGATAAACTCTTATGCCATATCAAATGTACTCCATAATTCGGTCAAGGGAAATCTCTCATTTACCCACTCGAACTATGTTTAAGTTGGCCGATTTTTATCTGTTTTATTTTTACTTTTAAAATACGGGACGTGATTTTTATTGGAAAGTGCATGTATTATGTAAAATATATGCTCGGTCCTTTACCCACTCAAACTATGTTTAAGTTGGACGATTTTTATGTGTTTCATATTTGATTTTAAAATACAGGACGTGATTTTTATTGGAAAGTGCATGTATTTTGTAAAATATATGCTTTTGAACGATATTTTAAATACCTGAAGAAAATCGGATGAATAAATGAATAAATATATCAGGTCACTAAAAGAAAATTTTCCAGTCTTAAATGTTACCTTGAATGCTGATATTGACAAAATCAAAACAATAGAACTGTGAAAAGTATGCATACCTCATGTTTTACAATCATGCTGCCATGTCCGGTGGAGTTGGGTAAATCATGATCATATGTGTCAAGCATGATAAAACCGAGAATGCGATGGGACAAGTTAAAAATGGGTTGAGATCACCAGTCGATATCCGGCAGGTGGACAATTTCAGAAATGAATGTTTTGAAACAACAAAAAAAGATCATTTTTGCCTGATTTAGGTATGAAATGATGATATATGAAAATAAATGCAAAGGGTAATGAGAACAGAATGTATATTAACTGCAAATAGCGCATGTTTATTGGACACTCGGTAATCTTTGTAAAAATTTGTCAAAAGTTAATTTGGCAAGACTATTGCAATTTTATACATGCATTTCTTTTTCTAACCACCAGATGGTCTTTTTGAAATATATATATGAGATAAAATGTTACATAAAATGGGCATGTAAAATTGTTCACCTAAGACAGCTCATATCGCTTTAAAAAAAAAATTATTTCTTTTTGGTATGTTTAGATCATCTAGTAGATACAAGTACAACCAATTTCCAAAATTTTATATACATTATCATATTTTACAATATAATTCATATAAGACCACATTTTTTAAAAAAATTAATGTGAAGCCAATTTTCTTATCACATTTCAATAGTATTTTCACTGTTAAACAGAGAATTGGATAGTTTCATTTTATATTTTTATTTCAATTTTCCGAAAATTTAACAAGAGGCCCGATGGGCCTTAACGATCACCTGAGAAAAACTTCCTGTCAAGTTTTATTTAAATTAGATCACTAGTTCTTGAGAAGCTGAAAATATCTAAAATTTGACCAAAAAACCCCCCAAAAAACATAATTTCTGTTACTTACATGTACGTGTCTGTGACCTTGACCTTTCATCTCATGACCTTGAAATTTTGTCAA
Source organism: Atrina japonica (assembly GCA_030159075.1). Taxonomy (NCBI): domain Eukaryota; kingdom Metazoa; phylum Mollusca; class Bivalvia; order Pterioida; family Pinnidae; genus Atrina; species Atrina japonica. The sequence continues at coordinate 8,574 of BROG01000051.1, forward strand.
AATGAGCCTTAGATAATTCGTAACAAATTCAGCCCTATTGACTTTTTTTGTAGATCTTTGCATGCTAACATCTTTGCTTTTTTCACTTTTACTCTACCTATTAAACTTTTCAAAATAGGAAAAAAATACAAAAACATAAAAAAATCCACAAAAAAGGGAAATAACTCACATAAGGGTCAACCTGACAATTTCCACAAAGATAAAATATTGGGTAGATTTTTGCAAGCTGCTCATTTCAAAGTAACACTTTTTTTCTAGCTTTAATAATTTTGGGGATACATGCATTAAATCAAAAATATCTGCTGACTCATTCGTTCTACATTTAGCCATATTTGGTCCTAGCCCCTTTTCATCTGCAAACTTTATATGGCTTTACATGGTTATACATGGTTATACTTCCCATAAATTTTGGTCCAAATTAGCCCAATGGTTCTGGAGAAGTAGTCAAAAATGTCTAAAATTTTACAAAAAAAAAACTTACATTTTTCATTTACTTATGTGCCTGTGACCTTTTTGACCCCATGACCTTAAAATTTTGTCAAAATGATCCTCACATAATTCGTAACAACTTTCTCATATATCTTTGTATACAAAAAGTCAATCAGTTTTGAGTTATTAAACAGTTTGTTATACAATTGTACTGAAGACAAATATTTAGCAATTAATAAAAATAGATGAATTTACCATTTTGAATTCACCCAGTTTTGAGTTCACCCACTGGTGATTAGGGGGAAAGGGGCGAAAATAAAACGGGGACGAAAATTTCCCTGTATACAGTATATGAACTGTTAACTGCCAAAAGTAAAACTAACAAAATGAACTACCAAGAGTAGTAATATGCATGTAAATTAACAAAGAGTATAAGAGATATAGACTGGCAAATATTCAGCACTAAGATCAGCCAATGTGTTGTTCCAATATTTCAGGCCACTACTGAAGGTTCTACATGGTAAGTGCAGGTCCGTTTGTAGAAAAAGCTTGAATGTCTGTAGACCAATATGTCGAGACACTACCGACGGTTCAACACTGGTACGTGTACGTCTGTTGGTATAAAAAGCTTGGACATCTGTAGACCAATATGTCCAGCCACTACTGAAGGTTCTACATGGTATGTGTACGTCCGTTTGTATAAAAAGCTTGAATGTCTGTAGACTAACATGTCAAGCCACTACTGAAGGTTCTACATGGTACATGTACGTCCGTTTTTATAAAAAGCTTGGACATCTGTAGACCAATATGTCCAGCCACTACTGAAGGTTCAACATGGTACATGTACCTCTGTTTGTATAAAAAGCTTGGACATCTGTAGACCAATATGTCCAGCCACTACTGAAGGTTCAACATGGTACGTGTACGTCCGTTGGTATAAATAGCTTGAATGTCTGTAGACCAATATGTCCAGCCACTACTGAAGGTTCAACATGGTACATGTACGTCTGTTTGTATAAAAAGCTTGGACATCTGTAGACCAATATGTCCAGCCACTACTGAAGGTTCTACATGGTACATGTACGTCCGTTTGTATAAAAAGCTTGGACATCTGTAGACCAATATGTCCAGCCACTACTGAAGGTTCTACATGGTACATGTACGTCCGTTTGTATAAAAAGCTTGGACATCTGTAGACCAATATGTCCAGCCACTACTGAAGGTTCAACATGGTACATGTACCTCTGTTTGTATAAAAAGCTTGGACATCTGTAGACCAATATGTCCAGCCACTACTGAAGGTTCAACATGGTACGTGTACGTCCGATGGTATAAAAAGCTTGAATGTCTGTAGACCAATATGTCGAGACACTACTGAAGGTTCAACATAGAACCTTGTACATGTATCACACAAATTGGAGTTTGTATATGTCTGTTTGTAGAACAAGCTTGCATGCAGTATATCAACAGGTCAAGCCACTACTGACTTTTCAATATGGCATGAAACCAGGCTGTCAATTTGGACAACCACAAGGCTGTCAAGTTGGATGACCACAAGTTTACTGTGAAGCAATCAAACTGGATAGCCAATTTGTATGTACCAAACCTGACTCACAGTACAACCTTATAACTATTTACTATTCTGTCCTCTATGTTTATCAATTCTATCCTTCACTTTAAAGCCCCATTCACACAATCAAAGTTTTCTATGATGATGTCGTCTAATCAAACTGTCAAAGTTTTTTGAGTGACTTGTACAAGAATGTGGGGAAACCATGTGCACATGTAAACATTGATTACATCATATCAAATATCTGCTTTGTATTGGCTGAATTCCAAAGTGTTTATATAGCCTTGACCTTGGGATAGTCTAAATATTCTAGGGGTAACTGAAGCAATAATGGAATATTCTACGACTAAAACACAAAATCAACATTGTAACAACATTTCCGGCATTACAGGTTCTAATGTCTATGGTTGTTTTCTTTTAATTGCTGTCTTCTTTATCCTAGCTTCCATTTTTTCTTGGAATTTATCTTTTTAGCTCGATGGGCAGAGCCCATCTAGCTTATGCTGTGATTTCAGCTTTGCAGCCAAGTGAAATTTTGTGAAAACAATTTCTCTGTCCACAGATCATAATTACTTATGAATTTTTGTTGTGTTGTGTAGTACTATGGCATGTAGAAGAAGATAAAATGTGGAACTCATCTGATAAGAAATAAATTTTAATGAATTAAAACAATTTGACTCCTTCTTTATCCTTAGTAAAATATTCGTTTCTGGTAATGTGGCATGGTGGATAAATTCTTGACCTATTTCGTTGCTTAAACACGAAAATCACTGTGTAAAATAAACCAATAAAGCAAATAATCAAATAATCAAATGCTTATTTTTCTTCTAACAAGTGACTGATATCTGACGTGACTGTGTTCCATGTTAATTTCAATTAGCGTGTACACCCGTGTGAGAAATAGTCCTATATCAAGAGGTTGGCAGTTTCCCCCTAACTTTTATCAGCATAGGGGTAATAGTAAATGATTAAGTTTCTAATAATTGGAATATTAGAAATAAAATTTAGACCATATGGAATGTTATTTATGTCGGACATTGTTATCATGTGTTCTACTTTAATTTTACTATTATTAAAAAAAAAAACAGACACACGCATTAATTTAATCCTGGCTGTACATGTCGATACTTATTTCAGTGTCAATAACAAACATTAAAAAGTGATGATTTACTGGTTTCAATATTACAATTGACTGTAATATATGTATGATATATATATATATATATATATATATATATATATATATATATATATATAGATACATGTAGATAGATAGATATATAATATATATATATATATATATATATATATACATGTATATATATATATATATATAGAGAGAGAGAGAGAGAGAGAGAGATAGATAGATAGATATAGATATAAAGCCATCAAGCTACGTGGCCATTGGCCTCTTGTTAGAAGTTACTCTATAGTCTTTACAGCAACTTATACTGGTCCATGTATATATTATCTATAGATTTAAATTGCTGTTGTTGTATTTTATCAGTTTGTACAAATGTACTGCATTATTTTAAGCCTCAGTTGCAAATAGTATCAGTACGTTATTGATGCGGCACAAGCATGCTTTAGTTATTTCATCACATGTATCATTTTATCTATGAGTATTGATGCATTTTCTAGCTAGCTTAAGGCCATATTCAATTTTAGGGGTTTAATTTACGTCTCTGAGATAGCTAACTACAAGCTAGAGATAGCTATCTACAAGCTCAGTATCATTTTATCTAATGCCGTGAGATCTTTTTACAGCTGTTATCGTTAAACTAAAAATCTACAACACTGAGCTGCAATTTACCTGGTACAGTACAAGATTATACAGATACATGTAGATTTGTGTTAATAGCTGTGTCTTCTGCCAGTCCACATTACAAGCTAAAGATATTCAACATAACTTTACTTTTTGATGGAAATTTGCATAATTACGACCATCCTTTAAACAATAAAAAAAAACATATCCTGCGATTATACCTAAACTTTGATTAAAATTAGTGGCTTCTTTATGGACCGATTTTGTTTTCATTTGCATGCATACAAATTTATTAAAGATGTATCGTGTACTGAGTTTTGGTAGTTTTTTACCCCTTGTGGGAATCCTATTGGTCCCAGGCCTTTTCCTAAACTTTCCATGGGGCCGAAATTCGACCCCATTCCCAATGCAAAATATATGTTTTTTCCCAATTTTATATTCAGGCCAAAACAATAAATAATTTAGTATAACTGATATTGCATTTCAAAAAGAGATTTGGACTTCCATGTGTACACAAAATTTTTCATAATATAACATGAATTCAAGTGAAAATTCCCAATTGTGTCGCAAACGGCATTTTCCCAAAATTGACAGAAAAATGCCTTGGTCCTAGCCCCTTTTGTTTCATAAACTTTATGCAGCTTCAAATGGATAAAGGTGAAGTTTTAAGGACTGCCCACTATCAGTACAAGTAACTCAGTTTGACAGCTAGTTGCCTGTCAATCACTATATGATTCAATTAGCTTGAGTAGGTATACTCTGTAGGTCACCTATGTGCTCAGTCAAGTGAGAAGCTACAGCAGACTTGGTATAGAAACAATTAAAAGTGTAGGTCAAATTCATCTCCTTGATTTGGTAAAATGGTCAGAGACATATATAACACATTCTGAAGGAGGGAAGATGTTTGTCTGTGCATGTGCAATGATTTATATATCGCTGGTCTGTGATATTAATTTCCCAAAATATTTATGTATTTAATGTATTTTAATTTAGTACGAAAAAAGGAAACTAGATCAATTTGTTCCCAGGTCTCAGAGTAAACAAACAAAAAATCATAATGTAACTGTAAATTAATCAAAACTAACATTATTAGCATTCTAGTGTAGAATATTTACCGGACCTACTCGATGCATTCTTTAGAAGTGGGATTAGGGAAATATTCAGACAGCAAAATCTGGTAAAATGTCCAGGATTTGGTAGATGTTGACAATCTTTGATGCTATAAACGTATGATTAATTTCAGCGTTATGTTTGAAAAAAATCAACTTAAAAAGTTTATATCTTGCCGAATATTACACGTTTGAGAGTCAGTTTAGTGTTTCACATTTTCAACGTTGGGCATTCTCTCAAACCAGTGATCACTACTCAAAGTAATAACATGTCAAATTGACAAAAATAAATTTTATTTTCTTGATATCCATTTTCATAAATTCATATTCCTGAATTGCATGTATTACTTTGGATCATCAGTATGTTCCAAGTTTTGTCAAAACCTGTGTTGGACGTACCCGTGTTAAAGCAGGACATCCCCGTGTAAAACCAGGACATCCCCGTGTAAAACCAGGACATCCCCGATGAAGTTTTGCTCCAGAAATAAGACTAAAATGAGCTATGTGTTAATTTTGGATCAGAAAACAAAGACACCACAAACAAAAGTACATGTACTATGAAAATGGCATTCTACGCCAGTATTATTTAGCATGTGCTTGAATTAAAAAAAAAAAAAAATTCCCTGATCTACTTCTCATCTACAATATAGAACATTTCCATGATATTGGTTTCAATAATTCAATATCTCTGAATTACATGTATAATTTTGAAGTATATCACAGGATATGTAACACATATGTCGTAGTAAGCCTATCGCTGGTTTTATTAGTTTCAAAAGCTGCAGTAAACATGTGTGATGGATGTAGACGTGTAAAATGAGTGACGTCCATGGTAGCTAAATGATAAAAAATATGTGAAGTTTGGTTTTAGATTTCGGGTATTTATTCGAAATAAAATTGTAGAAAACTGTGATGTAAATGGCACAAGTCACCAATATTGATGGGAATGTGCTTGAGAAAAAAAAAACTACTGTGATTTATATGTTATCTAAAATTACATTTGTTGTATAACGATACATGTATCATATTAATTAAAGGTTTAAGTGATTTCATATTTCGGAATTTCATGTGTAAAACAATTTTACACTGTCTATTTTATCACCCATATCACACATCATCAGTCATTGTTTGGTATATGCTTGACAGAAAAAGAAAACTACCCAATATATGCCTTAACATCAATTGAAATCCTAAAAACACATTTCTCATCAAACTTCGAGTCCTCATACATCCGGAGAGGTAATCTGCACAAAACTTGCAGAGGTGTGAAATTATAAATATAGATAACCCGCCCACTTAATACCACATGACCTACTGTCGTACAGTCAAATTTCTTCCCTTTAAATTTCGTTAAAATTGTCCCACTGATTATTGAGAAGATTGCCTAAAATGTCTAAAATTTTGGCCCACTTTTTTGTACATATTTACATGCCAAACATTTTTGCTTCCTTCACTTTCTCTCTATCTATTATACATTTTGAGAAAATAAGGAAAAATGGTCAAAATATAAATCAAAGTACTGAAAGTACTGATACGAGTTGATGGCAGTCGTAAGTTTTAATGAGATATAATACACCCAGTACACTGAAAACTCTTCAATTCTGTAAAATTAGGTTTTACAAAAAAAGTAACTCAAAATCGGGTCAGACATTTGGCCTAACCTGAGTTCTGATGGCTTATTTATTATGCAACAAACTACATAGATCAGCCATATGATTAAAATATCTTGTGCTTATAAACATCATTTCATCAATAGGCAGGGCAGTATTATACCCTTTCAAATACCTGTACATGTAAAACATTTTCCCAACTTCAAAGACTGCTGGGAGTTTCTCATCAGTTAAGATCACATGAATGAGGAATGATGCAACTTCTATGTCCAACTTAACTGACAGATCTTGCCAATACACAGTTTAAGGGAAACCTGACCAAAACTCATCTGCATATTAATCCTGCCCAAGAATTGTTAATAGTCCAGTGTGTCCGTATTAATGTCAATTCTATCACAAGAGTATAATGGTAAAAATAATTGAAAAGTAACATTCTAAAGCAAACTCATAATATCTTAAAATGCATAAAGGACGCTGAACTGACCTTTAATAGCATATATTTGAACATATCTTGTAGACCTATATTTTTCAGTGAATTGTTACTATATTTTCATCATTTTAAAAAGCAAAAATATACGAATGAAAGTGTGATTTGGAAATTTCAATCTTGAAGTTGAGGTTATGTTGCTGAAATGCACATACATACGTAATTTTGCGTCAATATATTGTGTTATTAACCCCATACTGCAAAACGTGCTTTGACTTGTTCCCAGTAAACAACTTAGCACAACATAACTGTGTTAATGTTCCATCAACTTGTAAAAAATTCAGATAATTAGGATGTCCAAGATATAGGTACAAATCTGGTAAAAAATTGAAAAACACAGACCTTTTGAAATCTAGAGGTGGGATCAGGTGCCATGGAGGAGTAAGCATCCACTGTCAAAAAACATGAGAAATACACATTAAAGGGGAAATAATCCCCAAAACTTCAACATGACAAATTTGGCTGTATGGTCATTTTGTAGATCTTTGTGTGCAGTACCTTTTTACTTCTTTTACTTTCTCTTTATCTATTATACTTTTGGTGACGATGACCATTGACAGTTAAAATCATCAGAAATCCACATAAAAGAGGAAATAACTCCAATAAGCATTGTACAATTAGATATTGACATAACTATCATGTATACAAAATTCGAAAGTCCTCTGACCATTGGTTCATGAAAATTTGTACAGATATAACAAGATTTGACCCTTCGGATCAGGTGAGAAACAAGAGGCCCAGGTGAGCTAAAAAGAAGAAGAATCATGCCTGACAACTTATCTTCTTCTAAAACCATTGGTCAGGCTACAACGATTAATTATTTTTTTAATAATCAGATATGCAGCAGACTGGCCCAGTAAATTTTATGAACTGTAAATGTATCTCTAAAACTGCCATCTGCATGTCAAAAGACCAGCATATATCACTGATGTTGTGCAACCCTGCTCAAACAACTTCTACATCTTGTTAGAGTTACTGGTAGAAGACTTATTACAGTCGTATACATTATCTATATCACCGATATGTGATATAAGTGGTGTTATATCAAGATAAACACAAGGATAGAATCACTATATTTCAGCAGCTGATACAATGTACAAGGAATATATCAGTATAACATAGCTTTGTAAGGCGTATATCAGCATTACACAGTCTTGTGATTCATTCTCGTCTAAACAATCTGACATATTACAGAATTTTTTATCAATATTTCTCTTCTTTCATGTCTGCCAGCTATCATTCTTGGTATTAATCTTTTCAACACAATAGGCCATATTCGAGAACAATAACTTACTGTCTCAATAGCCAAACAATCATTTTCCATTGGTGAGCTCCAACAATATTCGAGCTGCAACATTCTGTGGCAGCAAAGAAGCTTTTTTCTTCTTATCAAGATTCTTCAGTGCATTCTGGGGTCAATGATAATGAAAATTTCCACTTGTCGAGCAGGACAATTAGTATTTCTAAATCTTCTTGTTCTAATGCAAAAATGACTTATCCAAAGATCAAGAGTAACATTTTAAGATTTTATTTTGAATGTAAACAATCATAATCTTTTTTGAATGAATTTTTGTCTTGAAAACTTTTACTATTTGTTCTTTCGGACGAGTGAGAAGTAACATTTACTTGTCCAAATGCAAATGGACTTGTCCTGGACAATCAGAAAAACTTTAATGTTGAACTATGTGCAGGTACATTAAGAGCTTCCAAAATTAACAGTTACCAATCTTCAAACAAAAATGTTTACACAGAAATCCTATACAATGAATAATTGCCGATTGCCGATTGAAAAAAAATCATTTTGAGATTTAAAACGAACACTTAAAATTATTACTAAAAAATCAAAATATATAATGAAATAGTGCCAGTACTTACTTATTTCTTTAACAGTGAAAATTATATTGAAATGTGATAAGAAATGGCTTCATAATATTTTTTTTTTTAAAAATCAGTTTTATATCAAATAGTAAAAAATGATAGTGACTGAATACTTTGGCATGCCTTTGTACATTGGTATTGAATCTATACGCCAAGTTTCATCAAATTTGGGGAAGAGAGAAAGCATTAGAGTAATGACGAGGATGGTTAAAAGACAGAAGGATAACTGGATAGACATGGACAACTGGAAAAACAGACAACTGGAAAGACAGAAGGACAACTAGAAAAACAGACAACCAGACAGACAGAGGTTATACGGGGTTATGGTTGAGCAGTAAAATGTTAGACATGAAAGTGAACTTTTGATCTCATTCTCTGACAAGTTCATGTACCAGTAAGATAGAGTACCTGTAAGGAATTCTATACCCAGTTTACCCACTTCATGCCAATTAGTGAAGGCAAAATTATGCTACATTACATGATATACAAATGTACTGGTACTAGACTGAAGATTTGTGACAAAATACAGTAAAATCTCGTTATACTGCCACCATTTGTTCAGCCCAAATTTAGCATTGTAAAGGGATTTGGCGATAGGTTCAGGAAAACCTTAAATGAAATTATAGGGAAATTTGGAAAAGTACATATTCAAAAAGTGTTGCATAAAGCGAGATGGCAAATGAAAGGAGGGGCATTATACAGAGGTTTTACTGTATTTAAATGGTAATTATATATTCAAATATTTGTGTTTTATTATTCACTCAAGAATATTACTGGTAGAACATTTGCTTCAACTGTAAAATATTTGCTGCCACTATATAACGGTCAATTAAATTGTTTAGAATAGTGTAAAATGCCATTTAACTTTCTACAGTCAGATTTTGTTTAGGAATATGTAACTACCTGTAATTAATGCAATTGCAAGCCAGCAAATGTATGACTGATTTCTTCACTGATTTGTGACATTTTGTGAATGCTTTCAACTGCTCAGCACAGTTTTCCTAGCACTAATTGGTGTAAATGCTTTCAAATGCTCAGCTAAGTTTTTCTAGCATTAAGTTTTTGCTTTAAAGTGATATGAGCTGTCGCAGGTGAAACATTTTACATGCCCATTTTATGTCATATTTTGTCTCATATATATCCCAAAGAGACCATCTGGTGGTTAGGATAACAAATGCATGTGTATAATTGCAACAATAATGCCAAACGTAATCCGTAATATCATTTATTGTTTGTCCGCCATTACTTTGAGTATTGCAAATTAACTTTCAGTACATTTTTATCAAGATTACTGAGTGTCCTATAAACATGTGTTATTTGCAGTTAATATACATTCTATTCTTATTACCCTTTGTGTTTATTTTCGTACATCATCATTTCATACCTAAATCAGGCAAAGTTTGTCTTTTTCATCGTTTCAAAACATTCCTTTCTGAAATTGTCCAAGTGCTGGGTATATCAGGTGATCTCTTTAGGGGTATATAATTTTAGTCCCTATTATTTACTCTTGCTTTATTTTCAGAGAAGAACGAGAGAAAGGCATGAACTGGCCAGAACTAAATCTCAGATTTAAAACCAAATGTGACAATATATTCTTTTTATAACTGACCTTATTCTTACAATCTTCAGCTGAAGCAGAAAGGGGATTTCAAAAATAAATTACCAACAAAACTCTCAGTATGATTCAAACCGATGATTCTCAGTAAAGCTACTATCAAACCATGTGATCTATCAGATTCAGAAGCCATTGGAATACAGTAAGCTCAAGGTCAAGGAGACTTGACTGTAAAAAAAAGAGCAGTGTTAATTAATGTATGTTTAGACTTGGAGATACAATCCTCCAATTCTACTGCTCAGACAGATGTCAAACTATAGCCTAAAGTTCATCTACTAAGAGAGAATTTATCATGTATTAACTGGTTCTGGTTTATGAATATCAGTAGTTTGGTATTTATTCATTTAAAACCAGAAAACAAAACTGTAAAACAGTTTTCTGTCAATAAATTTGTCCTATAATTGGTCTGCTCAAAACATCTGGGCATATTAATCTTCTTCTTTAATCAATGACAGAGAAATTAAAACTCATGGGCAAAAGAGTTAAAGAAACAAGTATTTTCAGAAAGTTGTTTCAATTAAAAGGATAAATAAATAAACAAGAGGCCAAAGAGGGCCTCGATTGCTTACATGAGAACCATCTACAAATGTGGAAAGAAGATCAAGAAGAATATGTACATGTAGGCTGATCTGGCCAAGAAACATCAATATTGCTTTTTTAAGAAATCATCAAAAATTCTAGAAATCAAATTTCAACAAAATTCTTGCACAAAAACATTTCTTCAACTATATACAAGTAAAACACTTTAATGCATCATTGTGAATGAAAGGGAGATAATTGAGGAAATCATGCAAAAGTGAATGAAAATGATAAAATCTGAAAAGACCTCAAAAATGCTTCAAAAATTAATGTTCCTATTTCTATAAAAAATACAAACTTGAATCATACATCCATGCAGATCACTCAGAAACAATCTGTTTTTTTTCAATTCATGTAGTGGTTCTGAAGAAGAAGATTTTCAAAGAGTGTACCTTTTGGGGCCTATTCTGCCCCGCCTTGGACCCACCCCTGGACCAATCCGGCTGAAAACTACAAACTTGGTAAAGGACCTTGAGCACTTGCTTCCTGTACAGTTTCGTCAAATTTCCTTCAGTAGTTTTGAACAAATGCTGATAGTGTGAAAAATGCATCCCCCCCCTCTTTTTTTTTTTTTTTTTTTTTGCAATCTTAAAAAAATCATAAAAAATTCTAAAAATTAAATTTCTGCAAAATTCTTGCACAAAAACATTTTTTCACCTAATTACAAGTAAAACACATTAAATTAATGCATCAAAGTGAATGCAAGGGGAGATAATTGAGGAAATCATGCAAAAATGAATGAAAATGACAGTCTGAAAAGACCTCAAAAACGCGTCAAAAATTAATATTCTGAGTTTTTTTAAAAATACAAAATTGAATCATACATCCATGTAGATCACTCAGAAACAATCCGTTTTTCAATTCATGCAGCAGTTCTGGAGAAGAAAATTTTTAAAGAGGGGTACCTTTTTGGACTTATTCTGCCCTGCCCTGGATCCACCCGTGGACCAATCTGGCTGAAAACTACAAACTTGGTAAAGGACCTTGAGCTCTTGCTTCCTGTCAAGTTTCCTCAAAATCCCTTCAGTGGTTTCAGAGAAGAAGTCAAAGAATATGACAAAAATTACAGATAGACACCAGACGGATGCCGGACAGTGATCACAATAGCTCACTTGAGCCTTTGGCTCTCTCATAATCTATCATAAATGATATATTAATTGTTGAAATAAAGATGTAAATATCATTAAAGGGGACATTTGAAAGGGGAGTTAGCTTCATTTTCTTTTCAAATTTTTTTTTTTCCTTTTTACTACTTAGATTGATATGAAAAAAGAGATATACACAGGCATACAAATTCTTAAATTCCTATATATTTCTTACTTGCCAACATTTGAAAATTTTCATGGGGGAGTCAATGCACGACAAAAATTTCCAGTGGTTAGCCAGACTGTACGTGGCCAGTGTTCAAAGGTTCTTTTCTCACTAAGTGTCTATTTCTTACTGTTTATTACAAAGTATTTTTTGGGGTTTTTTTTATTACTTTGTATAATTATAAATATTAAAATATGTCAATAAGTTGTTTCAGTCAATATATAAACAAATTTATGGATCTCCATTGTGAATTTTATTGTATTATTATCCTATTATATAGATGAATCTTTGTTTTGTTTATTTTTTTAGAAAAAAGAAGAAAAAAATTTTCATGTATTACTTGCATACTATTGAAGAGGAAATCACAAAATATTCTTTGTTGTCAAGCATTTTCAATGGAATCAATGAATTTGCTGAGAATTCAATTTTGTTTTTGGTCCATTTTACTGACATCATTTTTCAAATTTTTCAATTTTCAAAACAAAAGTAGAGATAATCTATCTTTCATCGATCGGGTTTGGTGTTGCTCTAATAATTTACCATATCAGAAATAAAGAAAATGGCTGGAAAAAATGGCAGGACCTTCCTTGAAATGAGGCATTTTCAGTGGAAATTAATCAATTTACTGTAAATATGTATTGTTTTTGTTCTGTTAAAATTGATATAAATTCTAAAAAATTATTGTTTGGCAACTTGTTTCCCAATTTGACACATCGTTGCTGCCCTTAGTTCTCCATGACAGCATTTAGTCACTCCCACTACACATTGCTGACACCAATCAAACAACGACAAAGGGTACAAACCAGCCTCTGATTGGTTATAAAACTTTTTTGAAAGCTTGTGTATTGTTTCATACAGTGGAAATCTTGCATGTCATTTTTCAAGTATCGGGACATTTATCGTTTTTGGAAGGAAATATTAAAAAATCGGGAGAAAAAAGGGGTTTTTAAAAGAATGATCGGAAAATCAAGAGAGTTGGCAAGTTTGATATTTTGTGAAAATTGCTTGAGAAACCACAGATTGGCACTTTTTCACTTGCAACTGATTAAAAAATTTCTACGTTTCGTAGTATAGTAGAAATTTGTTGTCTTATCGTAATGAATATTCATTAACGTAGTGGTCAAGCGTAAGTCACGTGACTTTTGAAAAAGAGTGTAAAGAAAACCAGTTCTAGTCTCGCCGTCAATCTGTGCATGTCAAGTTTTTCAAAAGTAAATTTCATGATAAAATTTTCATCTCTTAAATAGTTTTACAATACATGTTATTTTCTAGCATACGATATATTCAGTTTTTCATTTAAACAGTATTTAGCGCAAGTTTAGTTTTCAGTGATCTAACCTAGCAACGTGCATTAGCACAGTGTCTTAAGCACAGGTTTCTCGTTAACCTGTAAATATTCAGGTTTAGGGTTTTTCCTGGACGACTGGGAAGGTGAGGAAACATTAATTTTTCATCATTATTTTTTGTCTATGTATCAGTGGATTTTGATATACACAAATGCGTTTATTGATGTATTAGCCATATGACGGTAATACATGAATATGAACATCTATCTTTATGTATTGTTGTATAAAATGGTTTTTCTGTATACATTATTTTTTTTATAATCAATTAGAATAAATGTAAGGAGAATAAAATTACGGCGGCTATGTACATGACTGGCTAGTTGACAAACAAATATTTTGTTTTGTTTTTTAATGATTAGTGAAGAAAAGACTAACTCAAACTTACTATTTGTATATGAATACCATAGTGGACCTGAACTTATTTTCACAAAAATATAGGATTATAGGATTTTTTATGCCTGTGTATAGCTCTTATTTGTTATTGTACAAGTAGTTTAAGGGCCGTTAGCTGTGTTCACTAAAAAAAACTTTATTTCAATATTTTCCACTTGTACATAATGTACAACAGCAAATAAGAGCTATACACAGGCATAAAAATCTTATATTCCTATATATTTTGTGAAAATAAGGTCAGATCCAATGTAATATTCATATACAAATAGTAAGGCTGAGTTTATCAATTGCAAGTGGAAAGTGCCAAACCTCAGGTTTCTTAAGCAATTTTCACCAAATAAATAGGAATTTAAGAATCTCCATGCCTGTGTGTATCTCTTTTTTGTCATTTTATATCAATCTAAGTAGTAAAATAGGGGCAATGAAAATCTTTAAAAAACACAGCTAATGCCTCTTTAAAGTAGAAAAAATTCTTATTGATAAACACACTAATGCCCATTTAAGGACTGCCAACTACATGTACCTGTACAGGTAACTCAGTTTGACAGTTAATCGGCTGACAATCACTGTATTGATTCAATTAGCTTGAATATGTATCCACTGCGGGTTAACTGACCTTTCCATTTATGCGCAATCAATTTTTAAATCTGATGACATCACAATACTCGACACCTCGGTCATACCTCTAACAAACATTGAAAATGCATTGTGACATCAAGAAATTTGACTACCTTTCGTGAAAATGTGATGTCAATAGTCTGTTCAGTCAAACTTTTGGTCCCTTTTGGAGCCCCTGTAAGTCCTATGCCTTTTCTTTTTGAAAACTTCAAACCTCTTTCCAGGACAAAGCTCCATGCCAAATTTGGTTGAAATATGTCCTGTCGTTCTTGAGAAGATGTTTAAATGTAAAAGTTAATGGGCGGACAATGACAGATAACAGATATTTGACCATACCAATAGCTCACTTAGCCCTTCGGACCAGGTGAGCTAATAAAACATCCAGTAGATTTAGATCACCGAGATATACAGATGTAATTACTTTTTCAATTCATGCGGCAGTTCAAGAGAGGATTTTCGTGGAGGAATACCATTTGGGACCTATTTCACTCAAACTTGGGCTGATCTGACCATAAACCTGACAGAAGACTTTGAGTTCTTGCTTCCTGTAAAGTTTCTTTAAAACCCCCTTTTTCGTTTCAGAGAAGTCAAAAATGTGAAAAGTTCAAGTTTACGGAAAGATGGATAATGGAAGTCTTGTGATCACAAAAGCTTCTGAAGCCTGTCATGACAATGAAACAAGATTTCTCGCCTTAAAAATCAATATAAATTAAATAAAGGACAATAAAACACAACTTACTGAGATAAAGCAATTTAATCATGTATTACACAGCTGATCTTGCAAAGTCAATTTCCATCTTTGTAACAAATGACCTAAAATTTAAAATTTGGGTATACATTTAAATTCATGCCAGATCATGTTTCTTCCCTGAACAAGAATCATGAAAGTTGAGATGCTGTCATACCATACTTTACTTCAGACAATAGGTCCTGTAGTTCAAGGTTTATTTATCTTTTTTTTTTTATGAATTTTGAATGACCAGTGTTTTACACCATAGTCAACAATTTTTTTTTTACGGCAGCCAGTTTTCTTTACATTCAAGGATAATACATTTGATTGTGTGGATGAATCTGTTTAAGTAGAACACTACACACAATGCATCATATGACATTTGTTCTTCTGTACATATACATGTACTGTTTCTGAGGAGAAAAACAGATTTTGGGACCTCTGTGGCCTAGCGGTAACTAGTAAAAGCATTGCGCTTTGACCACTTCTCGTCAGCTGAGCTGATTTTTGTGAGAATATTTGCTTGTTTACATGCAGAATGCCAGTGGTCTATTCCCAGGAACATATATATACATGTACATGTAACATACAACTGAAAAATTGTTGAGTGTGGCATAAAACACTTCCTTATACTCAAAATCAGAAGCAGATTTTCATGTTTGTGGTTTTTGTGACATTTCAATTTATATGTATATTCATTTGGGGAATTATCATCATTACTCTATACAGGCCAATAACTCCAAAACCATTACAGATATCAAAAATCTGACATAGGGTAAAAGTGATCAGCTTGATGAGATCTACCTGCCATGCAATTTTGAAGAAAATCGGAAAACTCATCTCGGAGTTATAGCCCTTTTTTTGTAAAATTTTCAAAATTTTGGCATTTTTAATTTTTTATTTCAAAAAATGTAGCAGATAGAGGTCAAGTGTAAATTGCAAAAAAGTTCAGCATATCAAGATCTACCCACCCTGAAAATTTGAAGACAATCCAAAAACCTGTGTAGGAGTTATTGCCCTTTTTTCACAGAAATTTTTTCAATTTTTATGTTTTTCGTCTTCTAACTCCAAAACTATGAAAGATAGAGGTCGAATGTAAATTGATAAAATGTTTGCCATGATGTGGCGACTTCAAAACCCGGTGTTGAAAATTTTTTGTTGACCGCCATTTTCAAAATGGCCGACAAAAAAGGCGTGAAAATTCAACATTGTTTGATTTCAATGAAATTTGGTTTCCAAATAGATATTGATGTTGCGACTTCAAAACCGTTGTTGAAAATTGTTCCTTGACCGCCATTTTTAGCTCACCTGGCTTTTGGAATCACTTTGCGTCAACAAACATGGCCGCTAATGGCGAGGCTTAGTTTAACATTGGATCCTATAGGAAAATCATCTTCTCCTCTGAAACCACTGACACAAATTTAACCAAACTTTACAGGAATGATGTATGCAAGGTCCTTTACAAAGACTGCTCATTTTGTTCTGATCCGTCAAAAATCATGGCCACTAGAACGGGGCTTAGTTTAACATTATATAGCCAAAAGAAGACTGCTGTGCTGCACACACTGCCAAGTTTTCGCAGAACCTTATTCATTCATTCATGAATCCGGTTCCTGACTTGGAAGAAGAACATTGGATCCTGTGGGGAAATTACATTTTCATCTTCTCCTCTGAAAACGCTGAAGCAAATATAACCAAACTTTAGAAGAATGATGTATTGAAGGTCCTTTACAAAGATTGCTCATTTCGTTCCGATCTGTCAAAACCATGGCCGCCAGGGCTGGGCTTAGTTTATCATTGGACCCTATGGGAAAATCACATTTTCATTTTCTCCTCTGAAACCACTGAAGCAAATTCAACCAAACTTTACAGGATTTATGTATGGAAGGTCCTTTACAAAAATTGCTCGGTTCGTCTGATCTTCTCAAGCAAATAACCAGGTGAGCGATACAGGCTCTTGAGAGCCTCTTGTTTTCTCATTAGATTGATGGCTATTTCATGTTTAATTCACGATCATTTCAAGATTTCCTTTTATCAGGGCACATACAATATAAATATATATCAGAGATTGGTTTAATCAAAGATAACCATGAAACAATAGTCTTTGTAAGTCACAGCACTTACCACATAGAATAAAGGCTTGTAACATTTTACATAAAAATATCTATAATTGTTGGTTTTTCTCTGGTGGCTAATTTTAACATTATCTATGTATTGATGTTCACTCAAATGTGTAAAACATTTTGAGGAATTAATGTCAATTTTCTGTTGAATATATTTTATATCGTTTATACTGTATGATGAATAAATATATAATAATATAATGAGATGCCAAAGGGCCTACATCTATATTTTAATAATTAATACATCATTTACGATAGGTAATATGAGAGAGAGAGACAGAGAGAGAGATTTATTACTATATAGCATGGTTTGAAATGTCAAAATTAAATTGCCGTTTTCAATGATAAAACCAGCAATATAGTAAGCTTCACTTATGTTTCATTTATTGATATTCGTATAGTTTAATATTTATTTATTTATTTGTATATCAACAAATCAATACATAGCAAATATCTATAGACCCTTTCACGATAACTGCGGTCCTGTAACTTTGAGGGAATAACTGATACAGATACCCGCAAAAATATAGACGTCGTTATAGTAACTGATTGTTTCTTGACGTCATTTTCCGGGAATCTGTATCATATATTCCCTCAAAGTTACAGGACCGCAGTTATCGTGAAAGGGTCTATTGATATTAGCAATTGATGATCAATACGCATTTGTAAAAATAACGATACATTTCTGCAAAGCTTATCAAATAATTGTCTCATATTATTAAAGCAAATTGTAAGCTGTCACAGTGTTGATTTTTGCTCGGTCTATCGGCAATCTCGGCTGTTGACACAATCGGCGTACATGTATGTTAAGGTCAGCCTATTTTTATACATTTTATATTTACTTTTAAAATACATAATGTGATTTTTAACTGATTTATTTTTCAAAACAATATAACAGTGAAAACTATGCGTATCTCATGTTTTACAATCGTGCCACCATGTCCGGTGGAGTTGGTCAGTTCATATGTGTCAAGAATGATAAAGCCGAGAATGCAACAGGACTACATGTAGTTAAAAATAGGTCTAGATCACCCAATATACCAGGCACGTGGACAATTTCAGAAGCCAATGTTTTGAAATGACAGAAAAGACCAACTTTACCTGATTTGGGTATGAAATAAAGTTGCACGAAAATAAACACCAAGGGTAATAAGAATAGAATATATATAAACTGCAAATCACAGGTACCTATTGGACACTCGATAAGCTCTGATTAACAGCGATAAAAAAAATAGCCACTAATTATGATTTTTTAAATACATACTTCTCTGTCTAATTTATTTGTTGTAAATGAAAAAAATAAGAATTCAGAGTGCACTTCCCTTGGCTTGTTGGCTATTTAGGGACGGTGTATTCTATGTCACAAAAACAGCGCCCTCTATCACAAAGTTGGATTTCCCTATACCAGCTTAATTTTTAACTTTAAAAGTTGATTTCTTGTAAATGTGTGGTCCGATTGAAAATTATTTTTTTTTTATTTTGGGATCAGGAAGATAATTTCTTTCAAATAAATCCAGTTTTTGTTTAGGGTGAACCATTATCCCTTTAACGTGTTGTTCTTCTTTATTCACATATACATGTAGAAAAGACAATATTTATTTTCAGACATTTAAAAGGGCGTAAACTGTAATTTTTCCTAATTTTTCCCCTTTTAACTAGTTAGATTAATATACAATAATAAATTTTGTGAAAATTGCTTGAGAAACCAAGGTTTGGCGCTTTTTCAATTGCACTTAATTACATGTAACTGTATCTTACATGTACTATCTGTATATGAATGCCACACTGAACCAGACCTTATTTTCACAAAACATATCGGAATATAAGCATTTTATGCTTGTGTATAGCTCTTATTTGTAATTGTATATGCACATCAAGAAGTGAAAGTCCAAAAAAATCTAATGCCCTTTTATGGGAGAAAATAAAAGTACAAGTAACAAGATATTTTTTTTTTTAATAGTGTTTTACACCACACTCAACAGTTTTTTTAGTTATATGGTGGCGGCCATTTTTTTGGAGGTGACAATGTACCCGGGAAGAGACCACCAGCATACATCTGTGACCAGAAGTGAGCGACTTCATTGATGAAAGCGTGATGCTCTAACCACTAAGACATGGAAGCTCCGAAACTAGAAGTACATTTGTACACGATCTTGAAAAGTATCAAAACTTGTGATTTAACTATTTTTCTGTGACCTACCGGTACATGTATTCTCTGCCTAATTGGCTAGGTCGCTCTTTGTTATAGTAAAATCGATATAACTTGGTGGGACGGAATCTCGTTAACCCTTTCTTGATCTCGACGAATTCAAATTTTAGGTAATATAGCATAAAGACCTCAAATTTCATCTAAAGCATATATGCTCATAATCCATAAGGAAAAACAACTTTCAGATACACATCACTTATTTGAATTAAAGTAATGAAAGTACAGGTACGAGATGATGATAAGTGGGAAGTTTTAATGAAAAGACACACTAATGATACATTTTGTACTTGTATATTATAAACTAAACTGTTTACGAAAAAACAGTAAAATACTCAAAATTCACAAATTATCGGCCACTTGGCCTTTATCATTTTGCACTGTGGCTTTGTATTGTTCAGACTTAATACTATGTAACTGATATACATATTGTCGTCTTTCCCTTGATAAAGGCCAAGTGGCCGAAAATTTGTGAATTTTGAGTGTTTTACTGTTTTTTCGTATACTGATACTTCCCTTTGGAGGACATTTTATTAAATTGTTTACATACATGTACATGTTATAAATATATTGCATGGTAATTTCAATAAAGGCTTTCACTAAGAATACTTCTATGTCTGTATTTCCATTGTTCCAAAACCAGCCAGTTTACTTGCGGAAGGTCGGTGGTCTCTTCCCAAGTACCTTGCAACTGTATTCTCTCCTCCACCATTAAAAACTGGCTGTCATTACATGACTGAGAAATTGTTCAGTGTGGCGTAAAACACCATTCACCAGATTTTTGAATGAAATCAAAACCCCAAATCGCAAACTAAAACTCTACTACATTGACCTTTATTTTCTATTAGCAGTGTCCTAGTTTTACTGAACCTCAATAGCTGCACCTATGCCATAATCACGAAACAATTCATTGTAAAGATGAGTATCCAACCATACAAATGTATTTTTCCGAAAATTTCCCAACTTCAAATACTGTCACGCCATTCTTATCAGTTAATGGGGCCTTTGGCACGTTTACCAAAAAAAAAAAAATTCTATTTTTTCTACTTTTACTACTTGTACTTGATGTAAAATAACAAATCAAAGTACTGAAAGTACCAATACGAGTTGATGGTAATCATTAAGTTTTCATGAGGTATAATACACTCAGTAAACGGACAAAAATATACATCATGTACACATGTTTAAAATATATTATAGGTTAATTTCAACAAAGTTTACCACTGTCATGTTGTACATTTTGAATTTACTGTCACATCTTATTTCCACAGTTTCCAAATTAACAAAAACCTGCGTGAAACACCCAATTTTATTTCAAATAAGAACAATAATGACTATGAAAACATCACAATTTTTGTTTCACATTTTTTACCATTTACATCACACATGAGTAGCCTAATTTCTATAACGATTTTAAGTTACTTTTAATTTTGGTAAAATTAGGTTTTACAAAAAAAGTACATGTAACTTAAAATAGAGGCAGACATTCAGCCTAACATGATTATTGGTTTCTTATTTATTGTGCAACAAATTACATAGATCAGCAATATGATTATAAAACCTTGTGCTTATAAATGTCATCAAAATTAAATTTCTATGGGACAGAACAGTATTGTACTCTAACACTATACTTCCCATCAGTAGCCTTAAATCTCTAGGTCGATATGTGTGCATGTAAAACATTTCCCCAACTTCTATGTCCATCTTCACAGCCAGATCTTGCCAATAGACAGTGAGGGAAAGATATGTAACTCGATATGATTATAAAACCTTGCGCTTATAAATATTGTTTCAAGGATATATTAAATATCTATGGGACAGGACAGTATTGTACTCTAACACTATACTTCCCATCAGTAGCCTTAAATCTCTAGGTCGATATGTGTGCATGTAAAACATTTTCCCAACTTGTATGTCCATCTTCACAGCCAGATCTTGCCAATACACAATAAGGGAAAGATATGCAACTCCATCAAAGACCAAAAACTCATTTGCATATTAATCGTGCGCAAGAATTGTGAAATAAATATTGTTAGAAATTAACTGAAATGTAACATTCTAAAGCAAATTTATAATATCTTAAAACTCATAAGGGAAGCCAACTGGCTTTCAATAGCATATACATGTATTTCAACAAGTCTTCTAGACCTATATTTTTCAGCGAATTGTTACTTTATTTTGTCAATTTAAAAATAAAAAATTTAGAAATAAAAGTGTGATTTAGAGATTTCAATCTCTATGTTGTTGAAATGCACACACATTTGTAATTTCCCGTCAATATAATGTGTTATTAACCCCATATTGCAAAATGTGCTTTGACTTGATCCCAATAAACAACTTACCATAACTTTACCCAGTTGATGGAACATCAAATGTAATAAGAGTTATACACAGGCATAAAAAATCTTATATTTCTATATATTTTGTAAAAATAAGGTCCAGTCCAGAGTGGTATTTATATACAAAAAGTAAGATTGAGTTAATCAATTGCAATTGAAAAAGTGCCAAACTTGGGATTCTCAAGCAATATTTACAAAATATATAGGAATTCAAGAATTGGGATGCCTGTTAGTGTGTATATCTCTTTTTTTGTTATTGTATATCAATCTTAGCAGTAAGAATGAAAGAACAATTTAAAATACACATACACACACACACACACACACACATACACACACAAACACACATGTACACACACATACACACACATTATACAGACACACACACACAGACACACACACATGTCACAGTGACACACACACACACACAGACACACACACAGAGCTAATGATCCTTTAATTAATCAAATGGAACAACAAAGTACTATACAGTGGAACCTATCTTGAGAGACCACTCTTATGAAAGATCACCTGTCATTAGAGACCACATTAAAGAAACCACTCAGTCAAATAATCCTTTATAATTCTCTTTTGAGAGACCACCTTTCTTGAGAGACCACATTTCAGTGGCAGACAGGGTGGCCTCTCAAGATTGTATGCACTGTAGAGAAATAGACAACTAGACAAGCTAAACCCATTTTCATAATAAAGAAATGAAGGAATATCAATTTCATCAAAATTGCAAAAAATAAAACTACATTGTAATTGAAAAGTTATATTTTAAAACATTTTCAATTCATGAAACCACCTTAAATTTATATCAGTAAACAATTCAACTAGATTATTTTTTTCTTGCCACCAAAATGGCTCAGGATAAAAATTCAGGTCACATTCCCAATTCCCTCCGTGTTTTGGTCTACTACTGGAATGATTGATAAAGGTGTCATAAATGTGTTTTACCCCTTTTGAAGTTTTCAAAAGAATTTGAATAAATGGAGGCCAGAATGGAATGTTAGTGTGACAGTAGGTCATGTCAACTACACCAATTATATTCCTTACACAATTCACAATACCATGGTGTAAAGTAAAGGGAGTACTTAACATAAACTTATCACAAAAATTAATATAACTTAATATTTATATTAAATATTTATATCAAATAAATCATATATATATACAGTAAAACCTGCTATAGCGGCCACCTCTATATAAGGATCACCTGTCTATAAAGGCCAATTTTGAAGTCCTTTTACTGCATACTTCAACTAAATTGAACCTGTGTATAAGGGTCACCTGCACATAAAGGTCAATATTTTCTTGTCCCTTGGGTGGCCCCTATATACAGGTTTCACTGTATATATATATATATATATATATATATATATATATATATATATATATATATATATATATATATATATATATATATATATATAAAACACCTTTTTCGAACCATTGTTTATAATAAACTACTTCATTATCTATTTTAAAATGCTCATTAAACCATATTGGGTGAAAGAAGAAATTTTCATCTGCATCAATAATATTTCTAAAATGATAAAAAGATTTAAAAACATCACACCAAAACAAATTTTATGTTTTCAATGCTAAATGCATAAAGTAGGAAGCATCAAAGTTAAATTGATATTTGAAACTGTTTGGTATTGTGTCACACAAAAGAGTGTATCAAGATAATTCAGTTGAATGCAGCACTATTCAGCGGATCCATGTAATTTTCAGACTTTAACTGAAAGAGTTAATACAATTCAAACAGAATCACCCATTTGCATAATCTTGTATCAAAATTTTCCTAGCAATTTTATCATTTTTGTTTTTCTAAATAAATTTATAAAAAAGAGTCTCTAGATTTCTAATATATTTATTTGGATTAGGTAAACTGATAAACAAATGAGTAAGTTTTTGTAATATTATAGACTTTACTACATTTTTTCTAGCTGCTGTACTTAGGAGACGTCTATTCCACGATTTTATAATATTTTCTATATCCATGATCATCATTTAATGCTATCATATTCTCAAGATTTGCAAAAAAAATAATTCCAAGGAATGTAAAGGGTTCTTGTGACCACTGTAGATTATATTATAATCATTATTTATAACAACGTCATTATTTATCAAAGAGCCCACTTTTATACAGATTGTCTTATGGTAATTTGGTTTGAGACCTGAATTTTTGGAAAATTGGTCTATAAGTCATTAAGTGACAATGTCGAATTCAGAGATTTTTCACTTTTATCAAGTAATATTGCTGTATCATCAGCATATTGAAGGAGTTTGTTCTCGTTATTTTTTATAGTTATAACTTTGATATCTCTGTTTTTTTCTGAACATTGCTCCCATAATTTCAACACATAGCAAGAAAATATCAGAAGAATCTTAATTGAAAATATTGATCTTAAACTCTTCAACCCCTGAAGGCACATGTGGACCTGTCCATTTCAAAGAACGGTTAAGTCTACTGTCAGAATTCAGGGTTGTATGAATAAGAATCAAAATTTCATAATGATTTTACATACAATATGATTAACTAATGTTCACCCCTAAATTATGACAGTAGACCATACTATTTATTGATTTGGATGAGTCTAAATGTGACCACAGGGGCTGATGCCATTCACATATATACATGTATGTTTGCAATTTCCTCCCTCGATGTGATGTTCAATTTACCGTAGGTCCTACCAAAATTGTGCCTTGACTTTGTGATGGGGAGTCAGCCTGTATATGCTGACATAACAGTCAAAGGGGCATAGATCCTTTTAAGATAACTGCGTTCCTGCTAATCTCACCTGCGCACTTGATACTGTCGAGTTTCGTACCCAAAACAAATCATTCCCAATGAAATACAAATCGTACACAGGGTAAAATTAGCCTTTCAAAGAGCAGAATTTGTCTTGGATATGAAATGTTTTAGGGACGAAACTTTACCACGCCTCACTTCTTGCCACTGGGAGGTACTTGTGCACATGTCTGCATATACATGTATTATTAAAGGGGCTTATTAGCTGTGTTTTTCTCAATTTCTTTTTTTTCCTTTTTTGCTCTTTAGATCGATATACAATAACAAAAAAGAGATATATACATGCATAGAAACTCTTAAATTCCAATACAGTTTGTGAAAATTGCTTGAGAAACTAGGATTGATATACAATAAAGAGATAAATACAGGCATAGAAATTCTTAAATTCCAATACAGTTGGTGAAAATTGCTTGAGAAACTAGGATTGATATACAATAACCGAAAATTGCTTGAGAAACTCGGTTTGGCAATTATTCACTTGCAATTGATTAATTCAAAACTTCTTTAATATTTGTAAATGAATACCACACTAGACCTGACCTTATTTTCATAAAATATATAGTAATATGAGAATTTATGTCTGTGTATAGCTCGTACATTTGTATTATTACGGTATTATACGTCTATTTTCATAAATATGTATCTTTACTTCTGATTAGTCAAAACTGTATCATGTGATCTAAAACATTCTTTACTTCAATCATAAATGTACACATTCTTCCTTTCGTCCATTCCTGTAACCCTGAAACAATTATGTCACCCCCTATACTTGTTCATGTCACCTTCACATGTGCAGAAATGGATGCGCACACGGTTCGTTTTTTTAGTTAATAGTAACCATAATAACCAACCGTCGAGGTAATATGTCACCCTCGGTTGACATAACACCTCTCAGGTGGATAAATATTCATATTAACCCAAAGCAAGGGCAATACTTGTATATTGTACATCAAGTACAAGTAGTAAAAGTAGAAAAAAATTGAAATGATTGTTTTTGGTCAATATAGCTAATGTCCCTATAATGTATAATCAACTAGTAATTTACAGTGTAAAAATAATAACGTCATTTAATGAAAATGAAATAATGGATATTTGATGATATGCAACCCTTGTAATGAGCGCTGTTAATATGATTTTAATATTAGTTGGTAGAAAATCTCAGCATAAATCCATAAAAGTGCAAATTTCTTGAATATTACAGATCTATACAGCAAATTCCATTTACTGCCGACCACCACTTAGACATGTCCAAGATATCAGCACCAAGAAACGTTATCTTTTAGACAAAGTACTACAGATGGCATGTGTATATGATAACACAACAGTTGGATACAGTTTCCACCGCAGCTACTTTTCGGGATCAAGTCATCCAAAACAATTAATGGCATCATTGAAAGTGGAATCAATTTTAAATTTGTGTACACATATATTATAAATTAATAGGGGGCAAGTAATTAATACAAAACCAAACATATGATCAGACTGCACTTGATTCTTGCATCAGACAGATTCAACTCAAGCTACACTCTCGTTGAATCCATCCGCTGCAACGATCAAGTGTAGTCTGATGTCAGATACGGATAGAAGCATGTGTAGTTTTGTCTAGGTACATGTAAATGAGAAAAAACTTTGCAGAAAGTCAGATGTGAAACAACATTCAAGGAGTAAAACCAGATGCCCAAAGGCCTTAAAGGGCCCAGCTGGCAGATTTGGTCAATTATGCAACTTATATTTTCAATTAACTTTGGTGTCTGTGATCTTGACCTTTGACCCAATGATAATGACCCTTAGATGACTCTGATCAACTTCCTAGTATATCTTTATATACAAAAAGTCAATCAGTTTTTGGTTAATTAGCTTTTTGTCATTTGATGCACCTGCTTAAAGCAGAGTGTGAAATAAGAATTCAAAACACACTTGCCTGGGGTGGGGGGGTGTCAACTTATTTGAGAAATTTGGTTTTCCCCAAATGAATTCACTTGTCCCCCCCCCCCCCCCAATAAAAAAAGGAAAATTGATAAAACAATAAGGAAAATAACAATAAAATGATATTTACTCTATTGTAAACAAAGTTCATTTACTTTACACCTCAGGGGTTGCTCTGAATGAATAACTTGTGGTGTATCCCGCCCCCCCAAAAAAAGAAAAAAACCACACAAAAAAATCTGTTATTGAAAAATTTCAAATTGCCAGAGACAGATTTCAAAGTCAATAAAAAAAACTGAGGTTATATAAATGTTATTTGCCATTACTGTCAATCTATTTAATTACAAGTACATGTACACATGTATATTCAATGATTTTCAAGAAGACATCATTGTTTGTGTTTGAAATATTATGTAATTGAAATAAAACACTGTTTTTGTATTGAAATTTTCACAATTTTAAGATGCATCCATATCACTTTATTAATAGACTAACAGCTACTGTGAGCAGGCTCTCAAAGTGATTTCTATACAAATTTCTAGACCTGTCATTGATGAGAAATTGGAAATTGATATATCGATAAGTAAAAAGTAACGATATATTGATAAATCGAATAATATAGTATTCTATGAATAATGCATTCAAAATATATAGACTCATTATAATATTTAGGTGCATTACTGTGTATTTTACTATCTGATGATTAAAAAAAATCATTGCAAGGAAAACATTTTTTTATTTGAACAAATTGAACATTTAGAATAAAATATAACATAGTTCAAGAATATGAAGTAAAACAAATGGAAAATTTTGGATATTGAAAAAGAAAGTACATGCTGTGACATGCATTATGTAATGTATCGATACTAAAAATATGTATCGATTATTGTATCAAATCAATCTGTATATCGATACATCGATATCGAATCTATCAATGATAGCCCTACAAATTACTCCCATCTCCTCCACTGCTCAGTCGGTAGCATGTTCGACTCTGGATCGTGAGGTTGTGAGTTCGAGTCCCGCTGGCGACAGGTTGGTTTCCTGTCTTTCGGATGAGACAGTAAACTGGAGGTCCCGTGTCACAGTAGGTGTCGGCACGTTAAAGAACCCTCACTGTTCAATGGCAGTAAGTGCCGAGCAAAGACCAAAATTTGAAGCCCTTCATCGGCATTTGGTGACATCTCCATATGAGTGAAATATTCTTCAGTTGGATGTTAAACAACAATAAACAATAAACAAACAATCCACTGATAGCAAAGGAAAAACATTAATGTCTAAACTTCTATTTGCTACATGTAGGTGTTATTTCTCCATTTATATACATGTAGTCTATATAAATATACTAGGCCTATTTCAGTAATTCTGAATGTCATGGAGTGATGGACGCCCATTAGTGTCATATACACCTAATGGTTATCTGATACACTTTCGAATGCAGAATCGATTGAAATGAGTTTTAATGTTTCTTTGCCATGTATTTTGAAATAAATATTTCAGTACACATTCAACACCATGCAATGAACAATTAAATGATCCACAGGAATTATAATAAAGATAATAAACTGGATGACAAGATTCATTATATATCCTTTACTTGTCGAGACTTTGTTTCACTAAGTATAAAATATTTCTTAGTTATCATATTGCTTTAAGTTTATCGTTTGTATTGCATATGTGGTTTTTCTTGTGTTTTGTTTCGAATGAATTACCTAGAAGTGACGATACAGATGCATTGTGTATGTAAATCAAACATTTATTCCGTTACCCGTTAAAATTCAATTTTTACGTAATAAATGATAAAGCATTTTATTTTAGTTACATTGTTTAGTTCCTGTGTGTATTCTTCATTTGCATTACTTTTGTTTCTCTGACAATAATATTTAAGTCAAATTTTATACGTCATTCATATTTTTTTGAAACAGTTAGTATCAATGCCTAATAGGTGTCATTTTTAGTTTTCAATCCAGTATATAAAACATCTTACACATTCCATTGTCGTCATAATCACAAAGTAAAAAATACTCTAAAAAGAATATATAATTATTTTTTCCATGTCATCATGGATCAATATGTATGCCCTTTCTGAAACCTCTCCCTGACCATAAAATTAACAGTTAAGATCACTGAGAAAGGTGTCAACAGCATCAATGCCACATCAAAACTTAGAAATGGCAGCATATCTGTCCAGGTCGGGCAGCATGTTCACAAAGACTGTCGTGGGGGACTACACAAATGCAAAGAATCTTAATACATCCATGAAATTGACATCAGTCAACAGTCAGAGGAAGTTAAGATGTTAGAAATTTTCATTCCAAATGCATTGCCTTTTCTATGGTAAATATGCATCCCTTGATAGACAGGTTACTGGTGTATCGAAAGTTTCCACATTGGAGTTTCAGAAAACAGTTATAAAAGTATGTGAAAAGAGAAAAAATTCCTGGGCACAAGAGATTGTTTCTTGAATCAACAGCGTAAATGATCTCCCTGCAGGTGAAGTGATCTATCACCACAGTGTAGCATTAATTTTAGAACTGGAAGGAACCTTTAGATTTAGAACTGAAAAAGAAATCCACAGGCAGACCTCCGAAACAAATATCAGAGAATGCATTCAAGGAGGCAATGGCTTCCCTTAAGTCTAATGAAGATATGCAAATGACACTGCAGGATGTTGTCTTAAAGATAAATGAAGTATGTGGAGATAAAGCATACACATATAAAAAGAGAACTCAAGGAGCATTTCAGAGAGGAAGTTATTATTTCAGAAATAGAGGGGAAGAAAAATGTTATCTCATTTAGGAAAACAGCATCCTCAATTCTAATGGATTTCCATTCAATGCAAGCATCTATGTTAGATCTGGAAACAGAAAAAGGAGAAATAATTCAAACGGCAGCTGCTCTCATAAAGGAAGACATCAAAGCTGTACCGTCAAATAGAGAGCACTATCCCTCCGTCATCAACAATCCAGTCGTTTGACAACAACATGAAATTGGTGCCTGATAGTCTTCAACTTTTCCTCTGTAATACATGTATATTCAGCGGCGATGACCAACGTAACTTAAAGATTTCCTCCATAGGTCAGTGCATCATTCAAGAAGCCAGACAACGATCAATCCTAGCTCCATTACAAATTGGATTGGCGGTTCAGATGTATTATCATTTCACTTCTAAATTATTAATAGATACATTGTATCAGCTTGGATTTGCATCTTCATATTCAGAAGTACATCGATACGAGTCTTGTGCTGCAGTGTCCAGTTCGGAAGATGGTGGTTTTTTAGGGGACAACCCGTAGCTGACAACATAGACCATAATATAAGAACCCTGGACAATATGGAACATTTCACGGAATGGGAATGCTTTCTGGAGCAACACCAGCATTAAACAGAGAAAAACTCATCCAGCGAGCAATAGTTCAAAATGATACATTGAAACACATATCAACCAATGATCTCGTGTATCACAAGCAATTGTCATCATTGTCAAGTCAGCTAATATTTTAATCATTGAAAGAGATAGATGTTGTGGACCCGACAAAACTAGTATCTCTGATAAGCTCCCTCACCTGGCCCAAACTTAAAATGGGATGGTCCGCAATATGCTAAATGGTGGCTGATGGTGAATTTCCTGGTCAATCATCATTTGAATTTTTGCCCATAATAGATCCTACCCATCAGATCCCAACTGTATTTATTCGACCCTCTCCTTCATATGCAAAGAGGAAAATAAATATAACGTAGATCCTATCGTTACATTCGAAAAACCATTATATTGGAAGTACATCAAGAGGATGCAGGTAGTAAGTTAAAATCCATGATAGTACATATTGGCTGATTCCATGTGGAGATGAGTTACCAGGGAACGATTGGACATATCATGAGCAATTAAGGATTATCTGACACTTTGGAGACGATATGTGCACCAATCACTGTTCCGGATAAGCTTAGTGGCAAAGCTATATCAAGGGCTAATAGAGGACATTCTATATTGTACAATACTTTGAATATATTGCTTCTTTGTCGGATGTTTGAGAAGTCGTATCTTCACAAATATCTCGCATCAGAACGAGGATTCCAGTCAAATACAGAAACCGAGGCACACACTGAGAACTCTAGAGTTCTAGACGTCAGATGATACTTCAGAAGATGTAAATGGCGAAGAAAGATGTAGGCATGCATTGATCCAAATTGAACCCTTGATGTATGAAATGTGCAATTTAATTAGAAACAGTGGGTCTCTGGAGGATACAGGGTTCTACAACACTGAAAAATTCACTCTTCATTTGGCCAGTGAACCAGAAATTTTACTAGCCAGCCAGGAACTTTGACTCGCCAATATATTTTCCAAATATACCTTTCAAAGATATGTAGCTGCTTCAAATGGCGAAGTTCAAAATCTTGCAGATATCTTTCAATATGAACCAGTTCTCCTTCCTCCATATTTGATAATTCTGGATTGATGACACTGACGGAAAAATTGTCCCTGGCCGATTTTTCTATGGAATTATGGGGACTGTGCTTTTGCTAATGAGGAAAAGCCAAATTCTGGATACATCCTAGATGAGGGGTTCACTTTTGCACCTTATTCCTTGAAAGAGAGGTGAGACATTTCTCCAGATACATGTAAGTAGAAATTATGTTAAAAATATTTTGTCGAAATTCACCGATCCTATTGTTGTATTTGATGGATATGGATCAGGTCCATTGACAAAAGACCATACACATAGAAGAAGACACAAAGAAAAGCTTGGTTCTCATGTTACAGTGAAAGAGGGTGCTCCGTGCAGATCTACTGAAGAATCTTTCTTGTCTAACAGAGACAACAAGCAGACATTTATTAAATTGCTTCTACAAGAGTTCAGAAGGACAAACATTAAGTCACTACAAAGCAGCCCACGATGCTGATGTTTTGATTGTCAAAACAGCACATAGTGTGTCACAACAGCTCGCTGTTACAGAAATCGGTGAAGATACTGATCTACTCGTTCTTCTGATTTTTATTTTCTGTCCAGACTTCAGACATCACCTTCAGTAATAAAACCAAATGCAGATCGTGGAGTATTACTAAAATCAAAGCACTCCTTGGGAATGATATTTCAAGGTTATTGCCTGCTGTACATGCAATAACAGGATGTGACACTACATCTAAACTAAATGGAGTAGGCAAGAGATTTGCCTTGAAAAAGTTTATTTCAAGCTCTAAGATGCCGGAAAACGGGTCTGTTTTCGTCAATGCTAATGCAAAGAAAGAAGATATCATAGCAGGACATAATATTGTTGCCACTCTGTACGGTGGAACTGAGCTAGAGAATTTGGATACTTTAAGATATAAAAAGTGGGCATGTAAGGTGATTTCCCATTCCACTTTGCTGGTACAATCTCTTCCTCCAACAAAAAGTGTGGCAAGTCAACATTGTTTACAGTGTTACCATCAAGTCAGGGAATGGACCACGGAACAGGCAGAACAAATGGATCCTTGTAGCTGGGGGTGGCTGGGGGACTGGATCCAATCAAAACCCTACAACCAGTAGCACCGGATAGTCTGATAGTCACCATCCGATGCAAATGTAAAACTAATTGCAACACAAAATGTTATTCATGCAGAAAACACAGCCTTCCATGCTCTTTGGCATCTACAGAATGCAAAGAGGAAAGCTGTATGAATGCCTCCATAAATGATGACACATTAGAAAACTTATTTCTGTCAGTTATTCTTACACGATTTGTAACTAAAATAGATATTTGAGATGTTTCAAAAAACGACAATTGAGCGTAATTGATTTGTCTCTACATAAATTAATATTTATCAGTTTTTCCCAATTTTCAGTGATTTTTCATCAAAAACGTATATTTTACCCCAAATATTTCACGTTCACATTCATATTTCATTGAAAGATTTTTTCCCCGAGATATTTTTGAGATGTTATGAGACAAACGTTTAATTGATTTGTCTTCGTAAATGATAAAGGAAACCAGTTTTTTCCAATTTTCAATGATTTTCCATTAAAAACCACATTTCCCCAAAATATTTCTCCTTCACCTTCTTATTTCATAGACAGATCATTTCGGAGATATGACTGAGAAGTTATAAACAAAAGTATTGTATATACCGTAACTGATTTGTCATCTTCGTAATAAAAAATACCTGCTTATTCCTATTTTCATTACTTATTTCATTAAAACATAATAAAAATTTTCTTTACCATTTCATTGGCTGATCTTTTGGGTGATATGTTTGAGATTTTACAAGACAACGCATTATGTATAATAGATTTGTCTTCAAACAATTCCAAAAAGGTGTTTGTGTCCCAACACAATAAAAACTCTGTAAGGTAGAGTAAATTGTATTAACGTTTAAGCTCAACGTTAATACAATTTACTCTACCTTACGGAGTTTTTATTGTGTTGGACACAAACACCTTTTAATTGTTTGAATCTATTATTTTTGGACTCTGTATACCTTTGGGGTGAAGACTCCTGATTTTGATATTACCTTCAGGGACGTTGACACCTCCAACTTTTTAGATTTGTCTTCATACATAATCCAGTATTTTCTATTTCCAACAATTTAAAAAAAAAAATGCACATTTTCACTCTAATTTTCCACTTTCTCTTCACATTTTACTGTCCAATTTTTGGTGAGGTATTCCTGGTGTACTCTTCTGCTTATTTCTGACAAAAAATCTTTTGTTATAATTAGTTATGAGTTCAGCTAATTTTTTAGCTTATATTGTCTGGACTACATATTCCATATGTATCGTCGTTATTGACACTGACAGCCATTAAAATTCACCAAGCCACTTAGACTGAAAATTACGATTACGATTATCATTTTTTTAATGCTGACAAAACAACTTGCCAAGCGGACAAGAACATTTAGAAATCAACTTGTCCCAGCCAATTCTAACCCAGAATGGGCAATCAGACTGATGGAATATTTAACAAACCGCCCACTATCCGTACAGGTAACTCAATTTGAAAGTTAGTTGCAGGAGATTGGTCAATCAAATATGATTCAATTAGCTTGAGTATGTATACTCTGTGGGTCACCTGTGCGATAGAGACAATTAAAATTGTAGGTCAAATTCATCACCTTGATTTGGTATAATGGTCAGAGACATATATAACACATTGTGAAGGAGGGAAGATGTTTGTCTGTGCAAGCACAGCAATTTATATATGGTTGGTCTGTGATGTGAATTTCCCAAAATATTTACATGTTTATGGGAATATTGTGATGTACATTAATATAGTACTAAGAAAAAGTAACTAGATCAGTAGTAACTTTTTTTTCTAATTTTTGTTAGTCTCAGAGTAAACAAACAAAAATTTAGCATGTAACTGTAAATTAATCAAAACTAAAATTATTAGCATTCTAGCGTAGAATATTCACCGTATCTACTCAATGCATTCTTTAGAAGTGGGGTTAGGGGAAATGCTCAGACAGTAAAATCTGGTAAAATGTCCAGGATTTGGTAGATGGTGACCATCTTTGATGCTATAAACGGATGATTACTTTCAGCTTTATTTTTGAAGAAAATCAACTTAAAAAGTTTATATCTTGCCTAATATTAAACATTTGAGAGTCAGTTTAGCGTTTCATGTTTTCAACTTAGGGCACTCGCTCAAACCAGAAATCGCTATACTCAAAGTAATAACATGTCAAATTGACAAAATTAAATTTTATTTTCTTGATAACGATTTTTATATGATAATATTCCTGAATTTCATGTATTACTTCCGATCATCAGTAATCATTTTTCACAGTGTATTATTTTATCATCGACATCTTTGACACGTAGGAAGTATGCGTGTAAAACCGGGACGTCCCCAGTAAAGCAAACCGATGCAAAAATTTGTGAAGTTTTGCTCCAGAAATAAGACTAAAATGAATTATGTGTTAATTTTGGATCAGATAAACAAAGACATGACAAACAAAAGTACATATGAAAATGGCATTCTACGCCAGTATTATTTGGCATGGCCTTGAATTAAAAAAAAAAATGCCCTGATCTACTTCTCATCTAACAATATAAAACATTTCCGTGATATTGGTATCAATATTTTAATATCTCTGAATTACATGTACATATATAATTTTGAAGTTTATAAATAATACATAGGTAAACCTATGCAGAGGGCGAAGGCATTCATCAACAGTTTCACATGTTCAGTTAATCCCTTTGGGGATTCCGTCATGTTGCCCCCTGCTGGGGGCAACACAACAGAATCACCAAAGGGATTAATATTCAGTGTTTTTATCACATAAATGTCCCGGTCATTCACTCATTATTTTAAATAAAATATTGAGTGGCTGACTGTTTCCTTGGTGCTAAAACTTGAATAGAATCTATGTGGTATTTATTAGTCATGAATTAAATGCACAAACATGTTTTTATGCTATATATATTTCTCTATCATAGTGTATCCATCATTTCGTGCAGTTCACATTACCAGAATAATGGAGGAGCTTTGTGATCGGGTTCGATGTACAACCCTAGTCGTTATGGCTTAGTCTCGGTCTACAAAACGTTTCTTAGTGTGGTAGTTTATTACTTGTTTGCAATGCGCTTTTAAGTAATGACTTTGCATTTCCGACATTTTATTTATGTCACGCGCATATTCCCGATGTGAGCAAAATTTTTACCATTAGTAGTACGGGTTCCCGGATGTAGTAGGAATAAAAAATGTGAGCTTCTCTACATATATGAGGGCTTCGCCCTCTATCATAGGTCTGTACTAGATATGACTACATTTGAATATGCAATACTGACACGCCCCCATGCATTAATTATAATCA
This sequence comes from Atrina japonica, assembly GCA_030159075.1. Taxonomy (NCBI): domain Eukaryota; kingdom Metazoa; phylum Mollusca; class Bivalvia; order Pterioida; family Pinnidae; genus Atrina; species Atrina japonica. Next base: position 44,229 of record BROG01000051.1, read on the forward strand.
TAATGCACCCCCCCATGCATTAAATATTCTTGTAACGCACCCCCTGTTTGTTTATAATGCGATCAATGAAAAGAAAAAAGAATTTTGACTGCCATTCGTTTTCGGTACATTTCATCGTCTGCTCCTTCAGTGCCATCCAAAATCATGAAACTGAACACGGTGAAAGGATTTTTAATTCTTTGTCGACCAGAATATTGGAATTAGTATGTTGTTATTGTTGCATCTTATTATGAGTTAAAATTTGTAATCTAGACACATGATAAAAAGTTTATAATATGACCATTTGATATCATACTCCTTCTCAGCCCTCGGTCCCAATATTAGCCTGAGGGAAAAAGGCCCTCAGGCTGATATCAGGAACCTCGGATTGAGTAGGAGTATAATATCAAAATGGTCATATAATAAATGTTAATTTATTTAATTTTAGTTTATACACATAGTATATACAATGTACTTTCTTCCATATTAATTAGTTTAATTGCTGACTTCCTGTACACTTCTCTTTCTATGCTTATCATTAGTATACCTACTGATAACAGATGTAGGTGCAGTAAGTGGTATGTGAATAAGCTTAGTTTAGATATAAGGTTGCAACTCATTTTATTTTTAGAGTTATTTAGTAACTAATTAATAACATCACATGATATTATTGACCAATGGTCAACCAGGATGAGAACAGTGAACATTCTGAAGCCAAAAGTTTACAGTGCAGATGGTGTAGGAACAGTGATAACTACTTTGTGAATCAACCCACCCTCCCAATCCCACATTTATTATATTATTCTTGTAAATTAGTGACATGAAAAAATATTGATATATCATATTACAAATACTGATTAATAATGTGGCTAGTACATGTATATATTACATATAGTATATATAAATCTTGTGTTTTTTTGTTTATATATTTGATTCATCTATAATCATTTTTAGTAACATGTTTCTGGTATGAGGTATAATCTTGGTTTACCTTTATATTCATGTACATATATATATATATATATATATAATATATATATATATATATATATATATATATATATATATATATATATATATATATATATATATATATATATCAGGGTTCAGATAAAATTTTCAAAACCACTCAACACTGTGCCAAGTGACATATTAAAAGCACTCGGCACCAGATGAAAGGTACTCGGCACCAATTTGGATGTTTCATCATAATTGTAGTTAAGACCCTATCTTACATATGTACATGATTTAATTACATGTATTTTATATGATATAAGAGTCCATTATATAATGATGCAATACAAAGAACATGACAAGAGAAATTTTTGTCATTTAGCTTTAATTTCACATTTCCACATCATTTTGAGGTTATTTGACTGTTAAATTTACATTCTCCAACTACATGTAAGAATAAAAATGTTCAAATGTTATCATTGTCCATCAAATTATCATCTGACTCCGAGTCACTTGTACAGTACAGTTCAAGTACATCTGGCGTATTGATAATATCTGCAGTCACTTCAGGTTCTGGTTCTGAGGGGAGTGCCCGTGAAGTACTAGCAGCACTAACAGTGTGTTGCTTAATGTGCCGTGTTGTTTTTGCCATACTTAGCCAAGTATCAACTGAAGGTATAGGATCAAAATCTGTGAGAGAAGAATCCATATTTGAAATTCTCATTAGATTACACAGATTTGCTTGATTTAGCGAGCTTCTGAAGCCAGTTTTAATTCGCTTCATAGCTGAAAAACTCCTCTCACATTTGGCAGTGCTTGGTGATATAGCATACATGATCTCAACAAGGAGCAATATGGAGGACAAATCTGCTGGTCTAGCCTGAAGCAGTGAGGTGTAGGTATCAAATGGAGCAACCTTCCTTTGCCTGTTAAGTCTCACTTTCAACTCTAGCATTGCTCAAGCATAGTTTTGAATTCATTTTCAGACAACAAAGATTTAAAAAAATCAGTCAAACTTTGAATCTGTTGAATACCAAACTGAGAGAGACTTGGAAATTTTTGCCAGGTAGTATAGTCAAAAACAGAAAACAGGCTGATGGGCGGACATTGGAAATTCTGGAATCTTTTGTCAACATAAGAAATAATATTGTCTAAGAATGAAACAAATACATTTTCAAAATTCATTGTAGATTTTGTAATCTTCACTTTCTGAGACCCATTTTTTCCACAGGCAAAGTCATATGTGGGTTAAGATTTGCTTTCATCTTGGAAATAAACTCCCCCCTACCATTTTTTCAGTTCAACAAGCCTTAACATCCCTACCTCCAGTTTAACTGACACATCCGAGATCATCAAATGATCATTTTGGAATTGTCTGCTGATGTCACTTATGACCTTAGTCACATCCAACATAAAGTAAAGAAATCTCATAAACCTTTCATTACAAAGTTCTGTCACTATGCCCTTTGCCCTAGCCTTATCATCCCCCTTTGCCCACACTTGCTGCATGATTTATATGACAAATAACAGTTGGTAAACTTTTTTCAAGGGCAAGTAATGCCCTATACCTACTAGTCAACCCATCTAGATTTTTGTAAATCAGTTTGATGGATACTGTCTTCCTCCAGAAACAGAGGCAATTTCAACTAATTCCCTCCTTCTTTTGGGGGAATAATAATAGAACTTAAACACTTGTTGGACAGTAGACTGAAAAGTTGCCAAATATGAAATACCCTTCACAGCATCTAACACCGCAAGCTCTAGATTATGGGCAACACAGTGGATAATCATAATTTTCCTACCCTCTAGTCTCTCCTGAATTTTGACAGAAACACCACCTTTACTACCCATCATAACAGATGCCCCATCAAATTACATCCCAATAATTTTTTCGTTCAGTTTTTTGTACATCAAGTCCAGCACCTTCTAAGCCTTTATCTATACTTTTCAATACACCCATCTGCAGTAGCAGAGGACAAAGGGACAATATCAACAAACTGGGTAACAGGTAAAAACATTGTTGCCTACAAAATGCACAAAAATTGTCTCCTGTTCAATAACCGAGGAATCAGTTGAACCATCAGCCAAAACTGAAATGAATCTAGCTTTGTTCAATTCATCAGATATTTTTTGCCTTCTCAGTTAAAAGAAATTGCATCAATAAAATTTTTACATGCATCATCATTATGATACATTGTTCCCAAGTCAACCCCATTTTTCATCTGTAACTCACAGAGGCTTTTAAACTTAATAAAGGGGATATTTTCTGTGGCAATGAAATATGATGAATTGAACAAAGCTGACATTCTTTGTCTTGTTGCAGCATCCATTTTTTTAATTTGAGTTGTCACAACCTGTTCAAGAGGCTTAGCATTATGTTTTACCACATTCCATTTCCCTTCACAGGCCAGGTGTTTTAATGATTTCTGATGGAAGTGTAATGTGTCCTCACGACAATTCCCCCCAGAACCAGTACCTTTAAACAGCGTAGACTTAGTATCGGCAATAGTTGGGTACTCCCTACAAAACTTGCAGTACATGACATCTTGATCGTCACATGTAAACCACCCACGGGTATTTTTTAACCCAATCTTTATTAAATTTTCGCTTTTTCTTTGCCGGACCTTTGTCACTGGATTCATTACGATCTTTTTCATGTTTCACGCTGCTGTTGTTTATCTGTGTCACTCGCGCTTGTTTTAAAAAAGCTTAAGATTGATTTCTGTGATCCGCTTGCCATATTTTGATACCGATAACTTCAGCTTTCTGTTTGTGAAGGAAGCAGCAACGAAACAACATGCGCACACAGTTGTTTGTTACCACATCCCTTTAAACGTTTTGTTATTGACTTGTATGTCTCTTTAATGACAAGCGTTTGAAGAACCCCGATTCTGGCAAGCGAGGTTAGTTGTAAACAGTAATGTAGGCTTACGTCATGTTAAGGTAAGACCTTCGCGTATGTTTTACGGCTGATTAAGTATAACCATACGATTAAAATTACACGGACCATAATTAAATCTTGTTTAATTGTTTTTTTTTTCCAAATGAACAAACAACTGAAGAAAATCTTACTCGGCACACGGACGAGTCGGACTGAACAATTCACTCGGCACTCGACTATTTTAACTCGGGCAGGACGAGTGGCCGAGTGCTTTATCGGAGCCCTGTATATATATATATATATATATATATATATATATATATATATATATATATATATAAATATATGTGTATATAATATATATATATAAATATATATCATGTGTATATGTTTTAAATTATTTTGAATGTTCCTGATTTGCTCTATCATGTTCATTTAGTTGGGTTACTCATGGCATTTGATAGGACAAGTTTACTTTTCAAATTAATGAATTTTAACCCCAATTCAGATAAAATTCAGATATTTTATAGACATATATCATTACATATATGTATATGTCGAAGTATTGTAATTACAGGGCTCATCAGGACCCTAAACTTGACTCGTTTCTATTGTCAGCAGTCTTAATAGACAGCTCTTTATAGATTAATAATCTTGATATGCATTGTAGGTTGTCTACCTGCTGGGCTCCCCCCAGGTACAGCATAACTAGTAATTTTGACAAATATAGTATGTTGTTTTACAGCCGGGCTCTCCCTGGCTACAGCACTAATCTGTATGTACATGTAGTTATTTATAGGATATGTTGTCTACCTGCTGGGCTCCCCCCCCCGGGTACAGCATAACTACTAATTTGGTTATACATAGTATGTTGAATAACCGACGGGCTCCCCCTTGGTTACAGCACTAATCTGGATGTACATGTATATATGTATAGTATGTTGTCTACCCGCTGGGCTCCCCCCGGATACAGCACAGACCTGCTGGGCTCCCCCAGGTCTTGACACTATATATACATATATTCTTTCATTGGTTCATGAGTGACCCCGAGAAGGCCAAAGTTATGATATGTTTGTTAAATGTGAATTGATTTAAATGTGTAAATGTTATATAAGTGTTCATTAATTAGTATTTGGTAATAAATATGTATGTAGTATAAATCACTGGTTGTGTTGTGTATAAATCTCTTTATATCACGGGATATGCAACACATACGTCTTAGTAATGTAAGCCTATGGCTGGTTTTATTAGTTTAAAAAGCTGTTGTTGGATGTACACATGTAAAACAAATAATGTCCATGGTAGCTAAATGATAAAAAATATGTTAAGTTTGGATTTAGAATTGGGGTATTTATTTGAAATAAAATTGTAGAAAACTGCGATGTAAATGGAATAAGTTACCAATATTGATGGAAACGTGTTTGAGAAAAGAAAAACTACCACTATCGATTTGTTATCTAAAATTACATCTGTTGTATAAAGATATCATATTAATTGAAGGTTTTAATGATTTTGTATTTCTGAATTTCATGCATAATTTCAATCAAAATTATTTTATACCATCTATTTTATCACCCACATATGTGACACATATGTCCGATTTTCAGTTGTTTCAAACGCCGTGATAAACAAGTGTGATGGATGTACGCATGTAAAACCGGGAATGCTCTGGTAACACTGTTTGATCAAAAGTTCTTTTTTAAGAGACTAAAATGACGGCAATCTATTTATTGCAAATTAATTTTTTTTTTAAACAGACAATTTTCTGTAGTGTAGAAAACAATAGTGTCAATGGCACATATTGTCAGTTATTGTTTGGTATATGCTTGACAGAAAAAAAACCTAATATAGGCCCTAACATCCATTAAAATCCTAAAAAACACCATACATCTGGAGATGTAATCTGCATACAACCAGCCATAGCCTGGAAGCAAATTTCACACCTTTACCAGCAGTGTGAAATTGTTAATCAGTTACATAACCTGCCCACTTAACTCCATGTGACCTACTGCCATACGATTGAATTTCTTACCCTTTAAGGCTCATTTATTGTATCACATATTTATCAACTGTTCTTGGAGCAAGTATGAAAGTGTTCCAATAGTTAAATGTTTTTTATTTGTTTATAGATGTTCTGATAGGTTAGTGTTTTGTTATTTTGATTGGTTAGTTTACAGAAGAATTATTTCTTGTGTTAGCATAAAAAGTTAGCTATCGAGCCTTTACCACAGTCTAGAGCAGCTTGATCAATTTTCTTGCTTTTAATTAAGTAATTCTATATATAGAATTGAAAAATGATACAATACAGAGATTACAATGTAACATCATCAACAGGCTGGTCCTGTTCAAGGACCCATTCCCAATGCAAAATCAGCTATACTTTTCCCAATTTTGAACAAAAATTTCCCAATTATGTTCACCATGTACCTATCTTTTGACATATGACGAAAAAATCTGCTGAATTAATACCTTCGTGTCTTCAGATGAAATCCATGTTGTCAGTTTGATAAAGAGATAGATGAAACAACATCAAATTAGGGCTGCCACAAATCATGGAAAGAGCATACCACAATATATTGCAATATCTTAGTTATGTATTGCAATACCTATTGCAATTTATTGCCAACAATAAGCACCTGAAATAAAACACCTGTAAGGTGACTACAACAAGAAATATTCTTTTAAAATTATTTGCTATCCATATCAGGCCAGATATAAAATATTCTCTGTTTGCTGTTCACGGACTCTGCCCTTTTACCTATGGGTAGGAAGATAGGGAAATTATATTATTTTATTGGAAATTTGGGAAACAATATATATTGCTCTCTCGCATGTAAGTACTGTTGTCATTGTGCAGTCCGTCATTTTCTGTACAAATCATAATGAAAATAATTGTAAATGAGGACACATTAAATATTTCATAAATGTTTGAGACAGACAGGAGAAGAGAGAGGTTATTTGTGAAATTTCAACAAGTTTTCATAGAGGTTCATGACAGAGTATAAATAAAATGTATGCAGATATTCTGGAATCTATTTGTATATGTCAGTGTTCTCCCCAGAAATTTCAGATAGCACCATGGTAGTGCGGATGAATAATTCTGCCGCGCGTGTCGGGCCGCTCCCCACATCGCTACAGTGTCTCATGCTACATATTCTATTTTGTGAATCATTTCGTGACTATCTGTACATTTTTGCACTAGAACATATTAAAAGTAAAATAAAATATACAAAGACATTTAAAATTTGATATATTGTTCAACAATTATCTATTGATAGTATTTATTCACTGGTTACAAGTTAAACAGACTTGCCTGTATCAAACCAGAGGCACAACTTGACCTCCCATCTATCGGCAATCAATCACATGGTGAGGCAGTGTTTATAGTAAGGTGCATGGTGCAGTCGGTGTTTTAAAATGATAACTTTCCCCGGGACGTCTTTAATATATTTCTAATGTAAATTAGAGAAATACACAGGGTTATGTTAAAGAAAACAGGTGTATAAATTTAATTTATTTCATTTTACTAGATTTGATATCAATTTTGTAAAATTATTACGTTTTGACAAATATTTTTTAAATTAAAAAAATAACGGGAGGTAACTCTTATGTAACTGTCTACACGATTTTATGTTTGCTATAACATTATTCCCTTCAGCTTTCATAAAAGGAGGAAACATATCAAACAAATTTACACAGGTGTTTTATGAAATGTTTATCTTAGTAAAACATGTATCATACAGGATTATTGGTTTCCTATTTTTATAAATAGTATTCATAGAGAAAATACGTGTGTCATTCGGGGATATAGCAGTAGCTTAGGCTGAACTTTATGTCTCGATTTTAAGCGATTTTCTGAGTGAGTAAAATCTGAATAAACCCCCTTGGAGATTCTGTTGGGTTGCCCCGCCAGACAGAATCGTTAAAGGGATTAGGGTAAAATCCTGATTTAAGACCACCACCCCAAAAAATCGCTTAAAATTGGTACAGAAAGTTCGGCAAACTCATTTATGCCCTAATATTGTAGATGGATTGGTAATATATCGAAGAGTTACAAGAGGTCATATTATGAATTTGATAGGCCCTTAGTGTCATGTTATGTACGTTTTGGCCATTATTTTTACACTACTCGGATAAAACACTGTTAATATACAATGTTTCATTGAATAAATAATAGCGCCACATTCAAAATATATACATGTATATTCTCAGAGATCGAGTCGAAGTTAATACTAATACTGTTTAAAGTTGTGATGGTAGTCGAACGTTCCAGAAAGATTGTCAATAAAAAAAATATTTTTTTGAAAACGGCAATAAAATTTTCCGAGTCGCAGTGATTTCCATGAGTCGGTGGGTAAACAGCAAACAAACTTAATTTTATTTAAGGCCTCATAACCATATCTGATCAGTTTACTGAAATACATGTACTGAACATGTACTTGGTATTACCAGTGCATACACATGTGTAACGAATGAGTGAACATCGTCCTGACTGTTATGCACTAACTTTCAGTACATGAATGTGAAACTTGAACACAATAAAACAGGGGGGGGTTGACTTACATGCGAGATCGACTTGTAAGTGAGTATATACGGTACTTTGTACCTTTCGCATATAACAACACATGACACTACTTCTTGTGTTTTACATGAACGTTGCAAAGAAGAAAAAATCCTCAAATGACGCACATGGCTTTTTTTGTAAAGGATCAACTGCAGATCTGCGATTGCCACCTGATGGTTGAAACGCGACGTTGTTAAAGTGCTTCTAGCTATACAGTGCCATATTTACATTCAGTAGTCTAGGCATACAAACGTTCATCTGACCGAGACTACTATGGTTATGAAAGGTAAAGTAATTTGTCAATCAGTGTATATTTTCATTAAAGCAATCAAAAGTTGACTTTTAATTTCCAGATTTTTCATATAAACAAGAAATGTTAAATTTCTAATTTTTTGGCGATGTACCAATACACTGTTCTGTATCATGGTATCAATATCATGGAGCAATGTATTGTAATACACCAGTGGTATATCTGTTTACCACGGCAGCTCAACATTCAATTATCTAGGGCAATAAAGTGGCTCACTAAAAGAACTTACCTGTGATTTATCTGTAGTAAACTAATTAAAAAAAATATATTGACTGTCTATATGCTTGCGGATTAAAGCGCTATTGTAGATGAAAAATTTTACTTGCCCACTTTATGTAATATACTATCTCATATATATTCCAAAGAGACTATCTGGCAGTTAGAATAACAAATGCATTTGTAAAATTGCAACAATCTTGCCATTACTCAAGGAATTAACTTCCAGTATTTTTTACGAAGATTACCAAATGTCCAATAAACATGTGTTATTTGCAGTTAATATATAATCTATTCTTATTACCCTATGCTTTTATTTTCGTACATCTTTTTTTATACCTAAATCAGGCAAAGTTGGTCTTTTCCGTCGTTTCAAAACATTCGTTTCTGAAATTTTCCATGTGCCAGGTATATCGGTTGATCTCAACCCATTTTTAACTTACCCCATCACAGTCTGGGCTTTATCATTCTTGACACATATTAACTGCCCAACTCCATCGGACATGGCAACATGATTGTAAAACATGAAGTACGCATAGTTTTCAGTTATACTGTTTTGATTTTGGCAATGTCAGCATTCATTTTCAGGTAACATTAAAGATTGGAAAAATTTCTTTTATTGAACTGATATTTTTATACATACATGTATGTTCATCCGATTTGCTTCAGATATTTAAAATAGTGTCGAAAAGCACATATTTTACACTAAACATGTATTTTCTAATAAAAATCACGTCCTGTATTTTTAAAAGTACATTGTAAATATAAAACACATAAATTTCGACCGACTTTAACATACGCCGATTGTATCAAGGGCCAAGATTGCTCATAGACTGAGCGTGTAAAGGATCGAGATCCTCCTGACCGAATTATGAAGCACATTTGATATGGCAAAGGAGTTTATCTGAAAGGTCACTGCATACAGAAATATAGCCAGATTTTTTAAGGTACTGGAAAACTTAAATTCTAATAAAACAAATAACTTCGAAAAGAAGATATTTTAAGTTTCACGTGTTTGATAATGTATTTGAACACACATTTTACCATATTCTCGTCTATATGTACATTAATGGGACAAAATTCATCATTGTGGCAGCTTATATTGCTTTAACCCATATCCACCATGGAACCGTGGATGAATCAATGTATTGACGTGGAGTTCCCAAATGCATCAGTTGCAGTAATGTAGTGCATACCTGGACATTTTCGCCCCTAGATGAGGGCGAATTTAATATGAATGTGAAATTTTTAAGTTAGATAACTGAAGTTCTGACAATTATGCCATACATTAGACTATGCTGATTTACTGCAAATTTAAGACAGGCAAACATATTTTCGGTCGTAAAAAGGCAAAACTAACCAGGGCAAAAATTTCCAAGTATACGGTACTTATCTACTTAGATGTAGAATATACATTCCTGCAACATATATCCATGTAAGACATATGTGATTGAGATTCAGGGGCTCGTTTTACAAAAAGTCTTAAAGTCCTAAATCATAAGTCTTAGTCCTAATTGTCATGGGACTGACCAATCAGTGATGCATTAATATTGTAGTTGGGACTACATGTAAAAGTTAGGATTTAGTACCTTTCGAAAGCGGACCTCAGACCTCTCTTGTGATTTGGGGAAGGGGGTTCACATATAAATATACAATGCACATGTACAACATTCATTGGGTACATACACATTGCATTCTCAACAAAATAAACTGACCTTAAGTGAATCTATAAAAAAGAAAAATAATAAAACTGTGGGGCCTTAAGTGCTCACCTGGCAAATTTTGTCAATTACATATGTACTCTACAATGTAACTTTTTTCTGCTTACTTAAATGCATGTAACTTTAAACTTTGATTTCATGACCTTAAAACTAATGTCACACTAATCTTTAGAAAATTCCATTCTTCATCAGTGCATGTACTTTTTTTATATATTTTGTATACAAAAAGTCAATCAGTTTTGAGTTGAGCCATTTGTATAAAATTTAAACCATTTAATTTTACTTAAAATGTCCCCTCATTGTAAATTTATTAAAAGAAATGCCAATTTACTTGTCCTTTTGACACCACAAGCCCCCATTTTGTTCACAAACTTAACTCATTCATCCCTTAAGACACATGTGGACTGGCATAAGTCATTGAGTTATAGAATAGTCCATTGTTTTAGGGGTTGATAAGTTAAAAGCAACTTGGTATGAGAATTCTTCCTAGAATCCTACAAAGTTTATTTGAAAATTGGTTGACTGTTTCTTGGTAAGATGTAAAAGGTTGGTATAAGTTGACAAAAACCTGATATCTTTCATTTACTTAAATAGGTGTCTCAGTAACCTTGACCATAGACCCCATGACCCTTTTAGATAATGGTGAAAGTCATTTGTTTACATTTAAAACCATATCTTGCATGTACATCATAGTACAATGTAGTACATGTACATGTACAGTAGAATCACATAATTGAGTTCACAAAATTTATTTTCACTATATACTCTACGTAAATTCATGTTTTTCAATAACTCCTCTAGAATTCATTGTTTATCCAATCTTAACAAAACTTGAATCACATGAAGCTGAGGTTTTCAATTTGGTTCAAATGAGCAAGAAATTCCATTGCAATCTATTTTTTATTTCAGAAGGCGTACACTATTCTTCATGAAAGTAAAATTCTAGTGACGTCATTTCGATGTTTATAAATAATACATAGGTAAACCTATGGAGAGGGCGAAGGCATTCATCAACAGTTTTACATGTTCAGTTAATCCATTTGGGGATTCCGTCGTATTGCCCCCTGCTGGGGGAGGGGGGGGCAACACATCAGAATCACCAAAGGGACTAACATTCAGTGTTTTTATCACGTAAATGTCCCGGTCATTAACTCATTGTTTTAAATAAAATATTGAGTGGCTGACTGTTTCCTTGGTGCTAAAACTTAAATAGAATCTATGTGGTATTTATTAGTCATGAAATGCACAAACATGTTTTTATGCTATGTATTTTTCTCTATCCCAGTGTATCCATCATTTCATGCAGTTCACATTACCAGAATAATGGTACAACCCTAGTCGTTATGGCCTAGTCTCGGTCTACAAAACGTTTCTTAGTGTGGTAGTTTATTACTTCATTTGCAATGAGCTTTTAATTAATGACTTTGCATTTCCGACATTTTTTTTATATCACGCGCAAATTCCCAATGTGAGCAAAATTTTTACCATTAGTAGTACAGATCCCCGGATGTAGTAGGAATAAAAAATGTGAGCTTCTCTACATATATGAGGGCTTCACCCTCTATTACAATGTTAATGAATGGATCAAAGGCGTAATTTATAGACACCAAAATAAAACCATCAATATTTTAAATTAATTTATAGATGTAAACTAACGAAAATATCATCAAAATTAGGCCCAGACAAGCGGGGTTAAATGTGTCATTTTTCATTAATTTGGGGGTATCTACCAAATTCAGAGGACAAAATCAAACAAATGCAGGATTACATGTACTTAGATTATATAGTGAAATTTATTTTTGGAAACTCATTTATGTCCTAATACTATACCTATATGTCATTTAAAGCATCCCATATAATGGCTTGTTTATACTCAGAATTCTATTTCATTCACAATTTTTATAGAAATTCAATTTGATTTAAAACAATAATCATACCTGTACATATGTACGTTGTGTACAAACCATATAAAAGAAATCTGATTATTGGTTAATGAGAAGAATATTTTAAAATGCACACAAAGTTTTTACCTTTTTGGAACACCAATAGATACTAGCTTAGCCCCCTTTTTCATAAACTTAAAACACATTCCTTGGAGCAAGCTAACTGGTAGGTCCAGTGGTTTTTGAGAAGATGTCTATTTTCCCAATTTTACACAAATTCTCATTAAATTTCCCAATTATGTAGCCAATGGCATCATCCCAAAATTGGCAGAAAAAGGTTTAATTCTTATATTAAATTATAAAGAATAAAGCAAATTTATACATAGGTTATCCAATGTAACATCAGGGCTCAACTATCACATTTGTCCAATTCTCCCGGACAAGTCCATTTTGGGTCTGACAAGTAAACGCTACTTCTCACTTGTCGGATGGGACAAGTGAAATTGTTGTAGACGAAAATTAATTCAACAAAAATTACTTGTTTAAACACAAAATAATATCATTAAATTTTACACTTGACTTTCGGACAAGTCATTTTTGCATTCGGACAAGTTGATTTCAAAACGGACAAGCGGCTTTCAAAACGGACAAGTGACTTTTTTGATGATTGTTGAAATAATTCAATTGTTTATATCAATATACATATACATTAATTGTATTCTAAAATGTAGTCAGTTTGTTGATAAATGTCTACAGGGCTCGATCAAAATCAGGTTTGTCTGGTTGTCCCGGACAAGGCCATTTTGCAGTCGGACAAGTAGATGTTACTTCTCACTTGTCCAAAAGGACAAGTGAAATTGTTGAAGACAAAACTTAATCCAATAAACATCATACATGTGCTTGTTAAAACACAAAATAAAATCTTTAATTAAATGTTACACTTGATTTTCAGACAAATCATTTTTGCATTTGGACTAGTGGAAATTAATACTACTTGACCTGCAGGACAAGTGGAAACTTTTATGATTCCTGACCCTGGCCTAGATCCATGCTCAAAACATTTTATTATCAATTTCATAGTAATTCTAGGTATTTAAATTGAATTTGCATATTTCAAAAATCCTTAATTTTCAATTTAAAAAGTCCATCCAGTCTCTTTATATGCATGTTGTAGATCTATCTACATAATCTAAATTAACAGTTTGTACTGATTCTTTTTTTGAATTCAGAACTTTTGGTATTTTAAAAAAATAGATTTGAAAATTTAAAGCTTGTCAAGTTCAAATGAGCAAATATCAAGTTTAGGATTACAATTCAAAAGAAGGATTTTAAACATTTGGCTTTCAGGTTTGTCATTTAACATTGACCAACAAATAGTTTGACAGTGACCGTGTTTACTCCCGATGGCCTATTGGATTTATACATGTAGACCTAGCTTTGTCATGTTTGATAAAATTGTTTCGGTGTAATATTTAAGCACAACACTTGCGTAATATTACCAGCTTATACTATTTCATTTCTCGACTTACTGTCAGCAGTTACAAATAAACTCAAATTACTGCAATAGATTTTAGCTCTCGCGCGCCACACTTAATTTGAACCACCTACTTAAATGGTAAATAGATCTATCAGATGTGTACAAATATTTATATTCATGTGCCGTGGGTAGTAGGTCGAGTATGCTCGGGGTGCTATTGTCACGCGACCCAATTCCTGAATATTTAAACCAAAAATCATCTACTTACGTTTGACGAACACACTCTGCATTTATCCATATTAAATCTGTAGTTACAAACTCCAGATGTCACACAAAAGCAAAATATCAGGAGGAGAGAGAACACGAGGCCCTCTCCTCGGCTTGTCGCCATATTATTGTCAGACTGCGATCATGATTTTCAGGTCACATCGCACCTGTACGTCAATCACTCGTTCGGAAAGGATCAGTTGCTTACGTTGTATGCTCATCCTCCGTCGCATCTGATAGTGAAAATGTGAAATCGCTGTGCACAGATAAACGACAGTAACCCTGGTCCCAAATATATATATATTTACCACGTGTGTACTATACACCGATACGCATAAAAAATTTTAGTCAGTCAACAAATTTATTTGAATGGCAATGATAATTTCTTTGGTTGAAAATTTCGGGTAGAAAATATTTAGTGTACAGTAGTCTACAGTTAGACATATATAGATCTATCGCTGAATATTTTAATTTAACACGCGGACTTTTAGATATTAGCTTTCTTATAATGGATCTAAATCTGTGGACTGAAATAGTGTATTTTGTTTATTGATTTTTTTTTCACTTGACAATACAAAATTTCTTATTAGTTATCCTTTATCAGCGATATAGGCTAAAGTTAGCTTTATATGTAGGTCTACAGCCGTATTTTTATAATATCGGTCTACTAAAACATGTTTTAAATTGTATGTATCAAAAGTTCTACCTGTTATTACCTATGCTTCGGAAATTTGGATAGCAGACTTCAATAAATGTTACAAATCATTTGATATAAATGTCCTTTTGAAAACTTGCAGAATTTTATATTAAAGTGCATATTGGGCGTCCACTGTAAACCTTCTAATGGAATTGGGGACATATTCTCTATACACAAAAAATGAATTCAATGTTTAATTATTATACAAGATTATATAAACTTACTCAGGATAACCAAGCTAACTATAACCCTAGGTTTCTTCTGAAAAATGCCTTTATTGAAGAAAGCAAACTTGCAAATTCTGGGTCAAAATCCTGGTTGAAAATTTTGAAATTCAACCATATTTGAAAAATTGCTTAGACCTTATTCAACAAAGAAACGTATCAGTGCGCATCAATTATGTATTGAAACTGGTAGATACTGTAAGCATATTATTCCAAGAGGAAATAGATTTTGTTAGTCAAATAAATGTCCAAATTTTTATAGGATGAAGAACATTTTTTACTTAATTGTTCTGAGTATGATTGTATTAGATTGAAATATCCATCTTGTCTCAATACATCTTTAAATGTTTCTGATTTAATGAATCCCAGAAGTAATGATATGATCAAAAGACATATGTCTATATATCAAAGATTTTTTTCAACATAGAAAACATAATATTCAGCAGGGTGATGTTATATAAATGTATACACTAATCGATGAAACAGCCTTTTTTTTATTTTGTGTGTGTGTATGTGAACAATGTTATGTGTAGGTCTATAGTATAATTCTAGTCATGTTTAAATGATAATAGACATACATGCACTTTAAATGATGTTTATAAGGTGAATGTTTGTATGGCAAATTCAATGGCATATGGTATCTCATCAATAAAGAAGTGAATTATACATGTACATATATGTAGATTTTGCAAATTAGCAAGAGTTGTTATAGATAATTTAAAGTTGTCTACTTGTTCTATATAAACCATGCTATAGTTACCATACGGAAACCCAGTGGCGGATCTAGAAATCTTCCATAGGGTAATGACGTCTGGGAACACAAATTTATACTACTTAAACTATTATATCATATTTTTGTGTGACTTTTGTGTAGACATGTACGATTCAAGTGAGCCATTGTGTAGTCCAGTTTTACTTGGGTTAGCCATTGTATAGACAAGTTTGACACAGGCAAGCATTCTGTAGACCAGTCTACATCATGTGAGTCATTGTGTAGACCAGTGTGATTCAGATGAATCATTGTGTATACTGGTGTGATTCAGGTGAGCCATTTTGTATTCCATTGTGATTCAGATGAGTCATTGTGTATACCAGTGTGATTCAGATGAGCCATTATGTATACCAGTGTGATTCAGGTGAGTCATTGTCTATTCCAGTGTGATTCAGATGAGCCATTGTGTATACTGGTGTGATTCAGATGAGCCATTGTGTATACCAGTGTGATTCAGATGAGCCATTGTGTATACAGGTGTGATTTAGGTGAGTCATTGTATAAACCAGAATGATTCATATGAGCCATTATGTATACCAGTGTGATTCAGGTGAGTCATTGTGCATTCCATTGTGATTCAGATGAGCCATTGTGTATATTGCTGCAATTTAGATGAGCCATTGTGTATTCCAGTCTGATTCAGACGAGTCATTGTGTATACCAGTGTGATTCAGATAAGCCATTATGTATACCAGTGTGATTCAGGTGAGTCATTGTGTATTCTGGTGTGATTCATATGAGCCATTGTGTATACTGGTGTGATTCAGATGAACCATTGTGTATACCAGTGTGATTCAGATGAGCCATTGTGTATACAGGTGTGATTTAGGTGAGTCATTGATATAAACCAGAATGATTCAAATGAGCCATTATGTATACCAGTGTGATTCAGGTGAGTCATTGTGTATTCCAGTGTGATTCAGATGAGCCATTATGTATACCAGTGTGATTCAGGTGAGTCATTGTGTATTCCAGTGTGATTCAGATGAGCCATTGTGTATATTGTTGCAATTCAGATGAGCCATTGTGTATACCAGTGTGATTCAAATGAGTCATTTTGTAGACCAGTCTGACACAGGCGAGCATATTGTATACCAGTCTAGCTCAGGTGAGCCATTGTGTATACCAGTGTGATTCATGAAAGTCATTGTACAGATCATTCTGACACTGGTGAGCCATTGTGTAGGCCTATATGACACAGGTGAGTCATTGTGTAGACTAATCAGACATAGGTGAGTTATTGTTTCAACCTGTGTGATTCAGGTGAGTCATTTTGTAGACCAGTCTGACACAGGTGAATCACTGAGTAGACCTGTGTGATTCAGATGAGCCATTGTGTAGGCCTATGTGACACAGATAAGCCATTGTGTAGATTAATTAGACATAGGTGAGTGATTGTTTCAACCTGTCTGATTCAGATGAGTCATTGTGTAGACCAGACAGACACAAGCGAGTCACTGTGTAGTCCAGTCTGACACAGGTGAATCATTGTGTAGACCTGTGACACAGGTGCATCATTGTGTATAACTGTGCGACATAGGTGCATCATGGTGTAAACCTGTGTGACACAGGTGAGACATTGTGTAGACCTGTGTGATTCAGGTGAGCCATTGTATAGATAGTCTGACACTAGTGAGCCATTGTGCAGACCTGTGTGACACAGGTGGAACATTGTGTAGATGAGTCTGACACAGATGAGTCATTGACTGAGTAATGTCTAGGGTGAAACAGTAGAATCTCAGGTTACTGAGTAGGCACTCCAATGTCAGCGTAGAGTATCTGGTGACTGGGTAGAATCTCAGGTGACTGGGTAAAAGTATGAGTGACTGGGTAGGCTGTCAGGTGACTGGGTATTGTCTCAGGTGACTTGGTAGAATCTCAAGGGACAAAGTAATGCCTCAGTTGACTAGGTAAAGTCTCAGGTGACTGGGAAGGGTCTCAAGTGACTAAGTAATGTCTCAGGTGACTGGGAAGGGTCTCAAATGACTGGGTATTCTCTCAGGTGACTGGGTAGAATCTCAAGTGACTGGGTAATGTCTCAGGTGACTAGTCTCAAGTGACTTGGTAGTGTCTCTGGTGATTGGGTAGAGTCTCAAGTGATTGAGTAATGTCTCAGGTGACTAGACTGGGAAGGTCTCAGTTGACTGGGTAGGGTCTCAAGTGACTTAGTAGGATCTCTGGTGACTGGGTAGTCTCAGGTTACAGGGTAATGTCATAGATGACTGGGTAGGTCCTCATGTGACTAGACTGGGTAGAGTCTCTGGTGACAGGGTATTGTTTCTTGTGACTAGGTAAAGTCTCAGATGACTGGTTAGGGTATTTAGTGACTGGGTAGGATCTCTGGTGATTGGGTAGAGTTTCAGGTTACTGGATATAGTCTTAAGTGACTGGGTAGGATCTATGGTGACTTGGTAGAGTCTCTAGTGACTGGGTAAAGTCACAGATGACTTGATAGGGTCTCATGTGACTAGACTGGGTAGAGTCTTTGGTAACAAGGTATTGTTTCTTGTGACTAGGTAAAATCTCAGGTGACTAAGTAGGGTCACAGGTGAGTTGCTAATGTCTAAGGTGACTGGGTAATGTCTCTAGTGCCTGGATTGGGTCTTAAGTGACTGTGTAACATCTCATATGATTGAGTAAAGTCTCTTGTGACTGTGTAGAGTCTCTGGTGACTGGGAAGGGTCTATGGTGACTGGTAATGTTGCAGATGACTGGGTAGTGTCTCTGGTGACAGGGTATTGTTTCTTGTGTAGGGTATCTGGTGACTAGGTAGGGTTTCAGGTGATTGGGTAGTGTCTCTAGTGACTGGGTAGGGTTTCAGCCATATGATAATTTCATCCATATTTTGTAAAGACATTTGGCCATTGCTTTTTAATAATCAGTTATATAGGAAAAGAAATTTGTTGCATAAATTAATAGGCCTGTATAATAAAACAAACTGGAAAATGAGAAAAAGAGAGTGCTAATTATCATTTCTTCTATAAACAAAAAGTTAAAGTTATAGTGATAAGTATAATGACAGCGATACGCTGGTAATTAGATATGTACAATGAAGAAATAACAGTGATAAAAGTTTCCAACATAATTAAAGAATTTAAAATTATACTGTGGTCAGGAAATCGGAAAGGAAAGACAAAACTAGGTCAATATAAAACTACTCAAACTGAGTTCAAGCAGTTACGAACATATATTGGGTAGATAATTACTTTAAAGTATAGGCTGTAAATCTTTAAAAAAAAAAATTACCAAACAAATACTACATATATTTAGGCCCTATATGGCCGAAACATCTATGGCCGATTTTGTACCATGATTGGAATGTACTATGGATGAAGTGGAAGAATGGCTGAAACGTCTCGAAAGCATTAAAAGTACAGACATGAAGAACAATATTTATTGAAATTCATACTGCACCTTAGAAAACAAAGCTGTTTTGATATAGTACAGAAATTCTACATTCATACAAAGTTCCAATTGTATTTCAGTTCTAGTTGCAGTTCAATGTTGTTATTATATTTCAAAGTTTTACAATACACCATTATTACAATACACCATCATTCTGTTGTAGTTCAATGTTATTATTAAATTTCAAAGTTCTGTTGTAGTTCGATGTTATCGTATTTCAAAATTGTTCTACAACAGTATATAACAAAGTTGTTCTACAATACGACAAAGTTGTTCTGTTGTATTTCAATTTTATCATCATATTTCAAAATTGTTCCATTGCAGTTCAATGTTATTATATTTCAAAGTTGTTTTACAATACAACAAAGTTGTCCTGTTGTAGTTCAATGTTGTATTTATATTTCAAAGTTATTCCATTGTAGTTCAATGTTGTTATCATATTTTGAAGTTGTTCTACAATACAACAAAGTCATTCTGTTGTAGTTCAATGTTGTATTTATATTTCAAAGTTATTCCATTGTAGTTCAATGTTGTTATCATATTTTGAAGTTGTTCTACAATACAACAAAGTCATTCTGTTGTAGTTCAATGTTGTTAATTTATTTAAAGTTGTTTTATAATACAACAAAGTTGTTTTGTTGTAATTCAATGTTGTTATCATACTTCAAAATTGTTCTACACTACAACAAAGTTGTTCCATTGTAGCCCAATGTTGTTATCATATTTCAAAGTTGTTCAGTTGTAGTTCAATGTTGTTATCATATTTCAAAATTGTTCTACAATACAACAAAGTTGTTCAGTTGTAGTTCAATGTTGTTATCATATTTCAAAGTTGTTCAGTTTGTAGTTCAATGTTGTTATCATATTTCAAAGTTGTTCAGTTGTAGTTCAATGTTGTTATTAAAATTTAAAGTTGTTCTGTTGTAATTCAATGTTGTTATTATAATTATATTTCAAAGTTGTTCTACAATACAACATAGTTGTTCTGTTGTAGTTCAATGTTGTTATTATAATTCAAACTTGTTGTACAGTACATTCAATGTTGTTCCGTTATATTTCTGGGTTCTTTTGTTCTCTGCATTATTGTTCTTAGTTGAAAACTCCAGCGACTTTATCAGTCTAAGTCTGTAACATGAAAATCAAATATATGGACAAAAGTCCTCAAGTTATCAAATATAAATTTTGTGCTCTAATTATTAACCTGAGCACATCTTTACAATGATTCATCATCGATTTATTTGTAAATACACAGTATTCTTAAAGGAACATTAGCTGTGTTTACCAAAGATAAAAATATTTCGATTTTTTTCTACTTCACTACTTTTACTTGATGTACAATAACAAATAAGAGCTAAACACAGGTATAAAAATTCTTAAATGCCTATATATTTTGTGACAATAAGGTCAGGTCCAGTGTAGTATGCAGATACATGTATATACAAATATCAAGGTTGAATTATTCATTGCAAGTGAATAATTGACAAACTGGGTTTTCAATCAATTTTCACAAAATATATAGGAATTTAGGAATTTTTATGCCTGTGTATATCTCCTTTTTTGTTATTGTTTATGATCTAAGTAGTTAAAAAGGAAAGAATGTTTTTGTAAAAAAAACAAAACAAAACTAAAACAAAACAAAAAAAACAAAAAACAAAAACAAAAACACAGCTGATGTCCCTTTATTAAATAGATGTGTGTATATGTGTATAAACCCAATATGAACTGTAACAGTGGAACCATGCTTAAAGACAACTTCACTTAGCAGACCACCTCAAATTTAATGGCATACAAACTCTCAAAATAAAATTTATTTTATTTGTATTAAAAGTTTCAAATATTCAATGTTTTATACAAATTAAGTATTTTTGAAAAATCATGGATTGAAAGAAAACTTGTCATACATGTAACATCCTTATTTGTGAAAAGAAATCAAATGTGAATAATGCGCAAGTAAACATTGAATTCTTTCATGGGAGGATGAAATATCAGTTGTCAGCATTTTTCATTCATTCTAGGCAATATACTGTTTATGGTAACTATAAATTTTCGCTGGTGGTTATTTTTGCCCGTTTACTATGGAAAACATATTCACCCTGTCTTAAAAATCAGCCTACATCACCATTCTATTGGATGAAATTTATGTCTGGGGTTTCAATTACTTAGCTTGGAAATTTCACTTTCAATTTTAATCTGCCCTCTCATATAAAGGCAAAAATGATGAAAATAAAACGGGTGCAAATATGCATAATATTTTAAATATTTCTACGCAGATAAGTCTTTTTTAATCAAAGTTTAGGTCTAACTGCAGGATATATTTTTTTTAATTGTTAGCCTGTATACCCTTTTCTCCAAATATGAAATAAAATATATTGCCTTGCGTGGATTCCATGCATTACTGAAGCTCTGATATTTTTGTGTTGACAAGTAGCTTGACACCCATGCTATGATTTAAATTAGACTGTGTGTGTAAACATGTGCCAATTTACGGATACCTTGGTAGACCTAATATCTATCTTTACCTAATCAATTTACTGACTGATTTATCTATCTGTTAAGACTATACACGATTACATGGTGGCATCCAGTTTTAAATATTGGTGGGGGAAATCTTTGTTACGATGTGTCTTCTCAATGTTCTGATTAGATAAACTGGATGTAAAGAAGACTCATTTCACTTGACAGGTGCCCATTAACTGTTTGTCAATATGGGAGAGCCCATTAACTGTTTGTCAATATGGGAGAAGAATAACTTACGGTGTTAATATTAACTACACTTGCCGTGTTGGTGAATCTGCAGAACATGTTGAAATTATGTAGAACAGTATCCAATCTACATGTACGTAATATATGTATATTGCAGGATGTCTTTACACAACCTGATCATGTTATTTTATGCTTCTCCAGATAATGAAATTTAACAAATCCTGATGAAATTAGGACATGACAACCCATATAATTTAACACCTATGCAGTACAGATATATGTATGATGTTCATTATTAGTTCCCTTTGGTTCCTGAGGAGATTATAGTTTGTGTTGTGTCATTCCATCTGTCCTTCCTTCCAACTGTCCTTTTGCTTTTTCAGGGCAGCGATATATAAAGCTAACAGTTAGCTTTATATATCGTTGGTCAGGGTAATATCTTCCTGATTTCTTCAACCAGGTCCCACAAAATTTGGTAAAGGTATCTAAAGGGAACGTTTTAAGGACCACCCACTATCTGTACAGGTAACTTAGCTTGACAGTTAGTTGCCTGTCAATCACCGTATGATTCTACTAGCTTGAGTAAGTGAGTCACCTGTGTAATTGTCAAGTGAG
This sequence comes from Atrina japonica, assembly GCA_030159075.1. NCBI lineage: Eukaryota > Metazoa > Mollusca > Bivalvia > Pterioida > Pinnidae > Atrina > Atrina japonica. The sequence goes on from BROG01000051.1 coordinate 66,897, forward strand.
AAGAAACAACAGCCTTGGTATAGAAACAATTAAAATTGTAGGTAAAATTCATCTCCTTGATTTGGTATAATGGTCAGAGTGGTATGGGGCGCCGTTTTACTTTTTAGTACCAGTTAGTGATATCACTCTTTCGAATAGGTGATATCATTGATTCAGTAAGTGATATCACCTATTTGAATGGGTGATGTCACCCATTGGAATACCGAATAAGTGATATCACCTATTCAAATAAGTGATATCACCTATTCGAAAGAGTGATATCACTTATACGAATAAGTCATATCACTTATAAAAACGAATAAGTGATCACTTTCAAAAAGGAGATATCACTTGATACGTTTTTATAGGCGATATCACCTATTCGAATAAGTGATATCACTTATTCGAATAGGTGATATCACTTAATAAAACGAATAAGTGATATCATTCATTCGAATAAGTGATATCACTTATTCAAATTTGGAAACAGTATAAACCTTATGCTCTCTATTTCTTCCATAGATCTGAAGTGAATATCAGTAGGCCTATATTTATGGAAGAACAAAGCGCAAAGGACGATATTACGGTATCGTGATAAAGGCCCAGCGCTACAGAATCGGAATCATCTCCCGTGTTTTTTTGTAGGATTTGGACGGAGTTCAGCATTCAAAGCAGACAGAACCTTGGAAACCATACCGCCGATTCCTGCCATTTTGAACTAGGGTCCGATTTCCGCACACATGGACCAAATGTAAGGAAAAGAAATAATAATTTATAATGCCCAAGATGACACGAATCATATTTTTGTTAGACCCAGGAATATATTTCATTTTTGTGTAGGGAGCATTCACTGGCATTGATTCATACGTGATATCACCTATTCGAATAGTTGATATTACTTAGTCGAATAAGTGATATCACTTATTCGAGTAGTTGATACCACTCATTCATTTGAATAGGTGATACATTTTATTCGAATAGGTGATATCACTCATTCGTATGAGTGATATCACTTAAGAATTTATAAAAGTGATATCACCTATTTGCATAAGTGATATCACCTATTCGAAAGAGTGATATCATTAACTGGTATTAAAAAGTAAAACGGCGCCCCATAGAGTGGAGCCAACCTGGCTCAGTTGGTAGCGTGGCTCGAATCTTGATCGTGAGGTCGTGAGTTCGATTCCAGCCAGCTGCGGGATGGTTTCCTGTCCTTCGGATGAAACAGAAAAAAAAAACAGGTCCTGTGTCACAGTATGTTAAAGATCCACATCCCCGGCACGATATTTTAATGATGCTGCCAGGGGTCACCACCAGTGGCGCTCTTGATGACGTCATCAGAATGCTTGCTTCTGATTGGTCAATTCAAAAATCGTGCGGTGGAGCCGCCTGTGATGTCATACCGTAAGTACGTCATACAGGAAGTGAGTTCATGCTGTCATGGCAATAAGAAGAAAGAGCCAATCGTTGAGCTCGGGGTTGTATCTATGACCGGAAGTGGAAGTTTGGATAACGATCCAATGGGAGCCTTCGTTACAATAGGTCGTGGTCACAAGAGATCAGCAGCTAAAGATAGAAGTTGGGTTTTACCAGTTTTGGGCTGAGAGTGAATATATTTTTAGAACCGAAACGAGAATTGCCGATCCCGTATCAAGTGCGCAAGCGCGAGAAGCGGTAGGCCGACCTCATAAACGTGAGTCAAGCTTGAACATATTATCATTGTACTAAGACTCTGTAGAGTTTGTTAGAGGGAGATCACTCTGTATAGACTCTAGGATTGGAACAAAGGGAGATCAGTCTGTATAGACTCTATAGGTGGAAAAAAGGGGAGATCACTGTGTGTAGACTGTATGGGTGGGACAGAAGGGATATCACTCTGTATAGACTCTAGGGTTGGAACAAATGGAGATACTCTATATGGACTATACACAAAACAAGAGAGGGAAAGGTGAGTAGTGAAACCTGGAGTATGGGAAGGGTGGCCATCTGGGATATGGAATCATGGGATATCTAGTTTCATGGATAGACAGGGAACCCCGGCTAATGAGGGATACTTCATTTTACTGGAAACGACAGACTGACTAATCTCACGGCAGGAGAGATACATTGAACATGAAGTGTGTAACGTACTCAAACTTTGCAAAGTGATCAAGTGTGTAACATTCTCATGTTTCAAAGTTTGCAAAGTGATCAAGTGTGTAACGTTCTCATTTTTCAAAGTTTGCAAAGTGATCAAGTGTGTAACGTTATCATTTTTCAAAGTTTGCAAAGCGATCAAATGTGTGACGTTCTCATGTTTCAAAGTTTGCACAGTGATCAAGTGTGTGGCGTTCTTGTGTTTCAAAGTTGTAAAGTTCTAAGTTATGAAGTCTCAAAGTGACAAACTTGTGAAGTATGAAGTTGTTCACTGTTCTCTCGTTTCAGCATTTTTCAAAGTTCAAGCAGTGACAAAAGTATCTCTATTGCTTTCTCATGTTTCAAAGTTTGCAAAGTGATCAAGTGTGTAACGTTCTCATTTTTTCAATGTTTGCAAAGTGATCAAGTGTGTAACGTTCTCATTTTTCAAAGTTTGCAAAGCGATCAAATCAAGTGTGTGACGTTCTCATGTTTCAAAGTTTGCACAGTGATCAAGTGTGTGGCGTTCTCATGTTTCAAAGTTGTAAAGTGTACAACGTTCTAAGTTATGAAGTCTCAAAGTGACAAACTTGTGAAGTATGAAGTTGTTCACTGTTCTCTCGTTTCAGCATTTTTCAAAGTTCAAGCAGTGACAAAAGTATCTCTATTGTTTTCTCATGTTTCAAAGTTTGCAAAGTGATCAAGTGTGTAACGTTCTCATTTTTTCAATGTTTGCAAAGTGATCAAGTGTGTAACGTTCTCATTTTTCAAAGTTTGCAAAGCGATCAAATCAAGTGTGTGACGTTCTCATGTTTCAAAGTTGTAAAGTGTACAACGTTCTAAGTTATGAAGTCTCAAAGTGACAAACTTGTGAAGTATGAAGTTGTTCACTGTTCTCTCGTTTCAGAATGTTTCAAAGTTCAGGCAGTGACAAAAGTATCTCTATTATTTTATATTGCTTTTGTACATTTGTATATAAAATAAAAATTTAAACACTCACCAGAGGATTTTTCTGACGATGTTGACTCTTCGAGCTTCGGATGCCAAATGAGCTCTCAGAGGTCTAACTGAACTTTTTCTCTAGTTTTAAAAGTTACTATTTTTAGAATTTGCAAACCAGTTTTCCATTTCTATCTAATAAAATTTATCGATCAAGTCTTACTGCTACAGTATAACACATCACACACAAAAACTGCATACTTTCAGTTAAGGTTTCTTTTCGAATAAGATGATTGGCCCTTAAAAGGGCCGTTGGTTTTGGATTAAAAAAAACCTATGCCTCATAGGCAACAGCAGGCAGACTTCTTCTTTGCTGCACGGGCCTCAGCGACTTTACACCATCTCAGTAGTCGGTCCATCTGGCGTTCGAAGTATTCACCACTTATATCTTACAAAAAGAAACCTTAAACTGAATGTGCAGCGTATACAATGAAATGAGTTATAGGGTTTATGAGAAGGAGTGTACTTAGTATGTGTAGCATATCTCAATACAGTGTAGATTACTTTTCTAATGAGTTGGGTGGCCCTGAAAAGGGCCGTTTGATATGTTACTAATATTGACAGTAACATCCTCTTCTCTTCTCAGAGGTAAGCGTCGTCTGCTTCCAGTAGAACATCTGTCTTTCTCTTGATAGTCATGATGATCGGTATCTGCAGTTGACGAAAACTAGCTATAATCTGTTTTCTAGTACGAACATACAGAGCTGCCAGTTGGTCTAAGCACTGCCGGTACTGCCGGTTGAGTTGATCCCTGACTTTCTGTGAGGTTTGCTGTTGTTTCAGTTGCCTCCATCTCTGATTGAGTTTCATAAGTATGCCCTGATAGTAACGATCACATTGCATCGTGGTCATTTTTTAATTTTCTGAATAGCTTCTGCATAGATGCTCTCCATTTTGGTTTTCTTAATTTCTCTAAACGATGTTCAACAAGTAGGAGAAGTGACGTCACACCTTGCTGAGTATGTTTTAGAGTCTATAGTCATTGCTTGATCATGACTGAATGCATTAACATGTGGGGTGAAGCAGAAGAAAAGGAAGAATGGATGGTGGGAAGAAAGGTGGGATGGCTAACGAACATGCCATGGCATATAAAGCCAAAACCACAAACGGCCCTTTTCAGGGCCACCTAAATTTTTACGAAAAGAAACCTAGGACTGATTAGAATAACAGCAATTCTATAGCAATTCAACAATAAACATAGTCCCTTTGTACATTTATTCTATCTCACTATTACTCTTGGTATCCTTCTAGAGAGTTGCCTTACTCTTTCTCATAGTTTGTCAGTTGTGTTTTACACCATATCACTCTGTTTACCTTTGTGTCTACCGTGTAGATACTATGCTTAAACTCAAGCTGTACACCTTATACCAAGACATAATACACAAACACCAGATCAATTTTTAATAAGTTAAATACCCCGCTAAAAACTATTTACAATAGTCTGCAGAGGATTAGGGCCGTCCCTCTGTGACTATGTACAATACATAGGAATGAACATTGAAACACTTATTAACTATTGAAAACACATAACTTTGAAAACACTTACAACTTTTGAAACACTGATAACTTTAAAACGTTTATAACTATGAAACAGTCTTGAAGCACGCAAACAATTCTGTCACTTTGCCTCACTACTACGGTTGATCTTGCCCATACAACCCGGAGCAAAAGAACGTCAGCTTTTGTCCTAGATCGGTCGGTTCGGATTCCTTGACGCTGTAACACTAAACGTATATACATTATAACGGTACAAAATCACATCACTTCTGTTCGGTTTCCACTTTCACCTTCTTGGTCGGTTTTCCTCCCTTCATGAGCATCAAGTTGAGTTTACGTTTGGCTCCTGTTGAAGTCTGTTCGGGACATTCATAAGCCCAATTATCTGACTGATGACATTTATAACATTGGTCCGATTGACGAGACCTAGTGTCTACGTTGTTCTCAGGTTCTACCCTTACTGTTGTTGTTGTTGTTGTTGTTGTTGATGACGACTCATTATTCTTAGGACATCTAGGAGACCAATGTCCAATTTCACCACAAATGAAACAAAGATGAGTCTGTGGGAAAGGCTTATATTCGTAAACCATATACGATGTTCTGACTTCTGGATGTAGTTTATCCTTCAATTCTTTAAGGTTAGCTGTAATGGCCGTGCCTCTTCCCTCATTTTCTGTAATGTTGATAGGAATGCATCATGTAGCACTCTCTTGGCAGCATCATTTTCTTGATTTTTATCTAACTGTTCTAAACTTTTGAGAACCTCATCGAATTCATCAGCCTCTTCTATGTAAGGTGTACAATTGGCGAATAATTAGGGTGCGTCTGAGGCAATCCTGGATAACTCATGTTGATGACTGATTCAAATGATGTTCGGTGCCTAAACTTCACTTTACTTTGTACTTCTTCTAATTCTATATTTAGACGTTGTCTGCCACAAGAAGGGAGGCTCCACACAGGGTTTTTTGTTTTTGTATAACCTGTTGACCGAAAGCACAATCTTTAGACCAACGTCGATGTTCTGTATAAGCATTATCGGACCATTCCCAATCTTTTAAACAGATGTCACAACAAAAACACTGAACGTCGTCACTGTTCCCTAAATACACAAATCCTGCTCTGGCTAATTCCTTCTGTTTAGGTCCCGGTAGATATTTTGGTCAATGATCTTTAAACGTCAGGTACATGGATTCATACGTACAAAAGTTAGGTAAGGCTGAAGGTAATCTTAATTCCTTATTTTAAAAGTGGTCACACCCTGTCTCCTTTCTGTAGGTGGACTCCTTTGCACATCTATCAGATTGGCTCTCGGTACACTCTCCACTTCTACCCGATGTGTTCGTGGTACACTATCCATCATGTATCGATTCATGGGAACACTATCCGTGACGATCTGACTAGCATCCATAGTCGAGGAAAATAAAGTGTCCATACTTGATGTTCTTTCCATCGTGTCTGAGAGTGAATTGTCCATTATATTGATTCACATCCCTTTTTATAAGGCCCATAAAGTTTATTTTTAGATCAGACAAAAATCATTCATATTTTCTTCGTTTTTTGTTGGTCCTGAAACACAAATTGTATCATTGGTACGTCTACACTATGACCAAAAGGATCCCATTCTAGTTTTCGTTGTTCTTCTTGCACATGATACATCATGCCTGTTCGGTTACCATTATTATCATTTAATTGTGTCACCGTACATGGGAGACTAACGACAATCGCTTAACCATTTTCGTATAAACATTAAAATATCATGAGGTATTTCTTCTTGTTCTACTTTTCGTGGTCGTCCACTCTTTCTTTTCACTCCCTCCATCTGTCCTTCCTCTCTTTGTTCTTTTCTGTCTATGGATACTTTTCGTGGTCGTCCCCTCTTTCTTTTCACTCTCTGTCCCTGTTCTTCTCCTTCATCTATCTGTCCTTCTGTCTTTTCCTGACTCTGTCCTCCTGTCTTTTCTTGACTCTGTCCTTCTGTATTTTCCATCATTTCCCCATTCTTTCTCTCTGTTCTTCTTCTCTCTGTTTCTCCCCTTTCAACACCTTTGGTATTTCATCTCTTCTTTTTTCACGTCTTTTCTCATTTCATTTTCTCTTCTCGTTGCTTTCATATTGATAGATGTCAAATACAAGATGTTGACACGATGACTCTCGGTCATCAACTCACCAAGGTCCTGTGATGCACTTCATTTTATGATTAAATCACACGACGAAAATGAAGTTTGGCAATAACTTTTCCACATAGAAAATGAACTTTACGTCCCCTGTCATCTCTCAATTGTATTTCATACAATACGTTTTATTTAATCCCACATAATTGTAATGATAAGGTTCCCAATGTTGATGATTGAGTAATTGACCAGTTTGAAAAGGTAACGACTGTGAACCCACAATCTGACTTTCGGCAATGTTATTGTAGACAAAGAAACCACTCATACCAATATTTAAATCGGGTGGATACCGTGGCATGTGTGTGACGTCGACCCATTGAGTCATACCCTCATACATGTCAATGGTTTCAAAGCCGAGTTCATAGCCCAGTAGGCTTGGACAATGTATTAAAAATGGAACGGAATAGATGGATCGGCCTTCAGACTCAATAATGAATCGATATAAAGCTAAGTCATTCCTGAATTGAATAGTATTTTTATGTGAGAGTTCTTCTATACCATCAATGACATTTTGAAAGGCTCTAGAAAACCCGACTCTCATCTCTTCTATTAAAGCAGCAGGAGACGCATAAAACCCCGAACAAATTTACGTCTCCAAATGTTCCCTACAAAAGCGATCCCCAACTTCGTATCTGTTTTAGAGATGACATGGTCAAATTGGGGATCATCTAAAGAGACATGTTTCTTAATCAGTTCTATAGTAAAACGCTCATGTTGGCTATATTTAATTTCCTTTTTCCTGGGATACGTAGAGGGGTCCCAGGGATCTTTAGGTGTAACAATGGATTCCAAAGGAACGTGAACGGGAACCAGGACATCCATGTAATTATCATTCGATCCTACCGATTCTATTCAGTTGGGAAAGATCAATTCACTCAAAGCTACTTCCCACTCACTATCCATCATAATTAAAGCTTGAGGTAAATGAGTTTTGAATTATGTTAAGGTATTATCAGGAAAGACCTTTAAACTAGCATCGCTAGGTAAAGTCATGTCAAAACTACCATGATCTTTAGAATCGAGAGTAGCCATGATACGTGTACTTGAGATCAAACTGTATAAATGAACCCCTACCATTCACCTCCTTCTGCTTTGTATCAACACCAACACCAAAGTAAAGTTTAGTAGTTTTAATACTAAAAAAACAAACTTTTTCAAACAACTTTTCAATCAATTTTTCAAACAGTCTCAACTTTTCAAACAGTCTCACTTTTCAATAACCATAAAGTAAAGTACAAAAGTTTTCAATGTCTCTTATCATACACTACGTGCACTTCTTTAGTCATCGCCTGTGTTTTGACTTTATGTTGTTTCGTTCGCATGATCCTATGAAGGTACGATACAATCACTTTCTTTTGTTGACCACGTAACAACTGTTTCAATGTATCTACGTTGACAGTAGAAGTGGCACGACTATCAAAAGTGATTCCTTTGACTTTACACACCGTTTTGTCCTGACGAGTCTTGTATGCATAGAGATGTAACCGTGCTAAAGACTTAGTAAAGGCTACTAGCACTACATTGCTAAAACCATTTGGTTCATCAAAGTCATCCTTCGGTTTCGAATTCACCAGCATCAAGTCTAGCTCATCGTGGCCTTCGTCATTAGGAATCAGTTCTAAATGTAATATATCACGAGCGTCATCTTGGAGCAACTGTTGTAATGCTTTGTAACCGTAACTCTCTACATACTGTGTCTGAGTTAAATTAGTCCGTTGAGCAAATTTACCCCACAAACAGTTCAGAAACAGTTTAGCAATGGTATATAAGATAGGATTCTTCTCTACATCTTCTTCTCGTATGATCAGTTGTTCTCTCGTTTCAATTAATTTGAGGTACTGACGACGGTCTTCCACTGTTTGACAGGAAGCAGGAAAACCACTAGCCTGTTGCTTAATCTGGAGAAACTGGTCAATTTAGCTATGAAATAAAGTATTGGACTGATCGGAGAAATGCCTTACTTCAAAGATACGATCCATCACATAGCCTTTCTCTATAGCTTTATTCAATTCACATGTCGTACTAGCAAACGTAATAGATTCAGCAAATGGGTCCACATCAGCAGGTTTCAAGCACATGCTTTGAAAATATATACAAGCCTGTCGCACAATAGTCAAGTCCGATTCACAGTATTCTTCTAATTCCGGTTGCAAATGAAAAATCTCAACCTTTTGAATTTGGTCTTGATACCACTCTTCTAAATCACGACGTACATTTAGGTTTTATACCTTCTGAGTTGTAATACATAGCTAGGGGATATACCCCTATGTAATCAGCATTAGCATCTGTTTTAAACAAATGTGGAAAGTATCCTTTCTTGAGTTCAGTCAATCCACAAGCTTTGGGTAACGAAGCTAGAGGAAATGACAAGAAATTACACGAGTCTATAAACCTGATGTTCCCTGCCGTCATAGACATTATCTTAGAACCGTTCATGATCACTTCAGATTTTTCACATGCATGATGTACCAGATGATGTAAAATAAACTGTCCATCGTACCCTTTAAAGTTATGAGCAATAGCTATAGCCCCATCATGTAAACTTTTCTCTTTTTGATGTATGTCATCATACACTGTCGTTTCAAATAACCAAGTCATAAAATCTGTGAGTGTCGTGGGACCTCGGAATGTAACACTGATACCAAATGTATGGCATCCTTAGAAAAATGTTTAAACTTGACTTGGTATACATTCGAGGCCGTTTTAAATTTGCGTGATTTACGCTCACTCAGGGTGTCTAGTTCATAGTAATCACTATAATCAGTGAGATGTCTAAATTAAATCCATCACCCTGTTGGTCTCTCTGGTGAGCCTGTCTTTGACTTCTCGCCTGTACTTGTCTTTCATTTAACAATCAATCAAAGTTAGGTAGATTAGCCATTCCGTGTGTATGCTTCCGTTGTCAAATCTAAAATGAAGTACAGTAACTGTATACATGTATTTATAATAAGAAGAAAATAACCGTATAAACATGTATACTCAAATGAAGTATTATCACTATCATGTATTCATAACGCTGAGTTTTAATCTAGTTTTTTTTATGTTTACAGGTACATAAAACTAGGAATAATTTCATTTCGTTTTATTTTCATATAAAATTAGAAACTCTAAAACTAAAAACGTAGTGATAGTATTTGTCTAAAACAGGTGGCCAGATGTCTAGACGGGAGAATGAAACTCGTCCTAAAATCAATACGTCACGCTCGAGTCATAAACTCTATATAAGCTAGTACTGTCTGAGCCTAGATAATAGTTCATCATGGATAACTCATTCGACATCGAACGACTCGGATGTGTTTACTTAGGTAAAACAGAATGACAATCGTTACCTTGCTACTCGCTACTGTATCAGTGTATATTCGCTCAACATTAAACGTTTTATTATCATTTATGCTTTTGTTATGACTCAAGTATTCACTTCAATAGATTAAAGTCTAATATTGTTAGTCACGTGACTAGAGAGAGGTTCAGTTAAGCCTGTGAGAGCTCATTTGGTATCCGATGCTCAAGGTGTTAACATCATAAGAAAACCACTACCAACATGGGTGAGTGTTTAATTCTTTATTAGATAGGGCTAGATTATTTCCCATGCATTAAAATGTTAAATATCTAAAAAAAATAAGTCGCATGACTTTAAAAACTAGAAAAAAAGTTCAGTCAGACCTATGAGAGCTCATTTACTGCCTGGAGCTCGAGGTGTCAACATCGTCAGAAAACCACTACCAGCATCAGTGAGTGTTTGGATTTTTATTACATAGGTTTAGTTTTTACCTTATGAAACATGTACAAACAGTAAATTTCAATATCTCAGAAAATTTTAGGGAACTAGCAACGTTAATAAGGTTTTCATTTCGTACAACTTAATTATGCTATCAGGCAAATATCCCCATCTGATCAACGTTGATTCACTCTAGACCTCAAAACTGGGAAAACCCATCTGTTAGTATTACACCTCTTGTCAACTCACGTAAACTCTCGCCGACTCTGGCGACACCTACTACTGATTTCACTCCAGGTCCCAAACCTTTAAAAACCCAAAGTTTCGGTTCTAAAAATAGATTCACTCTCAGCCCAAAACTGGAAAAACCCAACTTCTATCCTTTAGCAGCTGACCTCTCGTGAACTCACGTGACCTTTTTGTGACCTCGACCTCTTGTAACGAAGGCTCTCATTGGCTCGTTATCCAAGATGGCCACCCCCACAAACTTCCACTTCCGGTCATGGACACCCCCCGAGCTCAACCGTTGGCTCTTTCTTCTTATTGCCATGGCAACATGAAGTCACTTCCGGTATGACTTCCGGTATGACCTCACTTCCAGTATGACACACTTCCGGTATGACGTCACATGAATTCAAAAAATCGTTGAATTGACCAATCAGAAGCCAGCATTCTGATGACGTCATCAACAGCGCCACTAATTAAAAAATCGTGCCGGCGAGCTGCCTATTACCACTAACCCTCACTGCTCAATGGCCGTAAGTGCCGAGTATAGGCCAAAATTTGAAGCTCTTCACCGGTATTTGGTGACGTTAAACAACGATAAACAAACAAACATAATGGTCAGAGACATATACAACACATTCTGAAGGAGGGATGATGTTTGCCTGTGCAGCGATTTATATATTACTGGTCTGTGATGTGAATTTCCCAAAATATTTAAATGCGAATATTGTAATGTATTTTAATTTAGTACGAAAAAAAGTAACTAGATCAATTTATTCCTAGGTCTCAGAGTAAACAAACAAAAATTTAGCATATAACTGTAAATTAATCAAAACAAACATTATTAGCATTCTAGCGTGGATTATTAACCGTATCTACTCGATGCATTCTTTAGAAGTGGGGTAAGGGGAAATGCTCAGACAGTAAAATCTGGTAAAATGTCCAGGATTTGGTAGATGATGACAATCCTTGATGCTATAAACGGATGATTAATTTCAGCGTTATGTTTGAAAAAAATCAACTTTAAAAGTTTATTTCTTGCCGAATATTAAATGTTTGAGAGTCAGTTTAGCGTTTCACATTTTCAACGTTGGGCATTCGCTCAAACCAGTGATCACTACTCAAAGTAATAACATGTCAAATTGACAAAATTAAATTTTATTTTCTTGATATCGGTTTTTATAAATTCATATTTCTCAATCGCATGCATTACTTCCGATCATCAGTAATCATTTACGCAGTCTATTATTTAATCAGCGACATCTTTGACACGTAGGTCCAAGTTTTGCCTTTACGTGTGTAATCTTGACCGGGACATCCCCGGTAAAGCATCGTCGTAAAACCACCGTCCAGAGATTCCGGACCGTAGTTTTACGACGATGCCAGTAAAGCTTACCGATGCAAAATTTTGTGAAGTTTTGCTCCAAAAATAAGACTAAAATGAATTATGTGTTAATTTTATATAAGATAAACAAAAACATGACAAACAAAAGTACATTTACTGTGAAAATGGCATTCTACGCCAGTATCATTTGGCATGTGCTTAAATTTCATAAAAAAAATGCCCTGATCTACTTCTAATGTAACGATATAAAACATTTCCGTGATATTGGTTTCAGGAATTTAATATCTCGGAATAACATGTACAATTTTGGAGTATATCACGGGATATTTAACACATACGTCGTAGTAAGTCCTATCACTGGTTTTATTAGTTTCAAAAGCGGCGGCAAACACGTATGTTGGATGTACACGTGTAAAACGAGTGAAGTCCATGGTAGCTAAATGATAGAAAATGTGTGAAGTTTGATTTTAGATTTGGGATATTTATTCGATATAAAATTGTAGATTGTAAATGTAAATGGCACAAGTCACTAATATTGATGGGAACGTGCGCAAATGGCACAAGTCACCAATATTGACGGGAACGTGCTCCAGAAAAAAACTACTGCGATTTATTTGTTAATATCTAAAATCACATTTGTTGTATGAAGATAACATATTATTTGAATTTTTTAATGATTTCATATTTCTGAATTTCATGTTTAATTTCAATTAATATTATTTCACACTGTCTATTTTATCACCCACATATGTGACACTCAGGTCCGAGTTTCCATCGTTTCAAACGCCGTGGTACGTCGACGTACGTCGTAAGAGTTATAATTTACGGGACCTTAGTTACAAGACAAACAACGAGAAAAGAGTGGGATATAAGATTATGCCAGACGAGATTACATGAAGACCACACTTTGACTGAAAGGATGGTTGATAAAATCTCGTAAAAACTTAAAGGGACTATGAAAACACGATCCCTCTGTAGAAGAAGTAGTAACTGAACTGGATAGATTACATGACTTTGTACCAGCAGACAAAGCCTGATTTGTATGTAATTGTTTTATTAGAAGAACTTGGGTTTAAATACGAAAGTTGCTCACTTTCAATGGACGAGATTGTCCGTATTACGCTCATTTGATATACCTACAACGGATGATAAAATTTATATTGGTATACCTAAACTTCATAAAACCCCATATAAGCAAAGATACATAGCAGGATCCAGCAAATTTCTACCAAACCTTTTATCTTTACTCCTTACCAAGGACAGACTATGAAAACACGAAGCGGTTAAATCAGATGTGGATACTTAAAAATTCTAAACAGCTTTTAGAAAATTTGAAGGCTGAATTCACAGTATCAAAACTTAATGAAGACTTTTTAGCATCATAGACAAAGTAGTAAATATCTAGAGATTGGCTATCACTGATTCTACACATAAATACACTGATAGATTACAATATATTTGTAATGTTCGGACCTTCCCAATAAACTGTCGGCACTTGTGCCCCTTTACCGACTGTTCCTTTATTCATACGAAGCAGACTTCATTCAGAAACTGATGAATCTCAAATAATCTGCTGCATAGTTGCTAAAAATAGATAAATGGGTAATTCCCCTTCCGTTAGTAAGTCGCGAGTCCGACATGTACGGGTAAATTTTGTTAACCTTAAGAAAATGTTTAAAAAGAAGAAAGATGGAGAGAAAATATGTAGCGTCAGCGTCAAATCGTTTGAAGAACTTGGGATTTTTTTCCTCAATATCGAATTCCAAAACCGTGCGCCAAAACTGAAAACACCCGTTTTATTTTCGTACGGCGTGAATGCGAAATATAAGCCGGCTTACACATTGCCGTTAAAATTAGACTGAAAACGAGGATCATATTAGAACAATTAGAGAAGTTCACGTCGTCAAACGCTTTTAAGAAACGGAAGGCGCTCGATGACTTCCATATACTAAAAGGAGAAGATGGCAGATACTATTTATCCCAAACTACGAGTGAAGTGAGAGAGAGAAAGATCGCCACTAAATTCAGGATGGGTAAAGAAGTCACGTCGGGCGATTCAACACCGTATTAACATTCGAATACGTTTTCGTAGGATCCCAAAACCAATCCGGGCATGTTTGCCGGACGATGATCAATGAAATGATCGAGGAACATAGAGGACTTTTTCTAATAAATAAACATATGTCTTTATAAAAAATGTCTCTCGACGAAATGTTTAAGCGTTGGGTTGGGTGTTGATCATCGTGTCAGCAACAACTGCGTTTGTCTTTGGGATGTTTTTAAATCTTCGCCTATCCACTTTCTCGATTTATAGGCCTTGTTGTATCACGATACGCTCAGATCGAGGACGAATTTCCGTCTTCCCGGATACCGTGAACATTTTTTCTTATAGGATTTTAATTTTTCTTAAGAAATAACACTCGCGAAACGACCATCCGACATGTTGATTGTCCGTCCTTGATAAGATGTAAACGTCTATTTTTCTGGCGTTTTCTCGATGCGGACGGAAACGCCTTCGCTGATGTTTTGAATCTTGCGACCCGTGCCGTGGAGGTGGTAATGATCTTTGAGATATTTCCCCAGAGTCACGTTGCTCAGGTCGAGTTCCTTGACGATCGTTTCCGTGACGGTTTCGCGATTCAGGGGGAAAAAACTTTTTAATCTAAAGTGGTGATGCGGTCTCATAACCGATTGTCCCTCGAAACTTTGGTGATTCTCGGATTATAAAATTTTTCATAAAACCCCATATATATCGTAATATTTGGTTGAAGTAATAGGCGTGTTTCCCCCCGCGTATCTCAAACTCCAACGCGATGTTGGTCGATTGGCGTCGTCGGGGTCCGTCACACGTGTATGGCAACGATCTTGTAAACCCAGCAAAGGGAATGCAAAAAAAAACGATTCCTGAATGCTGCTAAAATTTCGTTCTACCCCTGATAGGCCAATTACGTCGTTCTACCTTCCAAAGATCGTTATAGACGAAGAATTTATCTGCATCGTCGATGGTCCTTTATTATAAACACCGTATCGCCACCCTTTCTATGTCGAAGCATAGTCTCGTGCTTCTGGGGACGATGACGTCGTTTGTCGCTCAAATTGGGAAAACGAACCGTCAACGTTTGGTTTTCTTCGATGCTCGAGGGATTGTGGGAAATGGTGACTTTCCCGTATACCCTTCACACCGAAGGCAGTGCGCAATTTCCTATCGGGATTGAGAAGGTGTCCGTAATTCATCATCTTTTTTTTATTACGTAATAAAAAATTTAAACCGTTTTAAAAAATGGCAGAGCCACATGAAGACATTGAAATGCAAGACTATTCTCTGGATGAGAGTGATGTCTCTCAAGATACTGCGGAGTCATTAATGGAGACCGATAATAGTAAAGCATACTACCTCCCGATCTAGTAATAATGTAGCGTCTAAAAAAAAACTACAACAATAGTGAATGGAAAAAGGATAGATCTCTTTATGGTATTAAAGGTTCCAGATCGAGCGCATAAATATGCGAAAGGTTTTTATGCGGCATGTTTTAATACTAATTTTCAAGATGTGATGGGTATGAGGGAGGAAGCCTGAAAAGGTAAAAGAAGTAAAAAATAAAATTAATGTAAAAAGTTGTTTTAAAAAAGGATGCTAAAAACAAAAGAATTAAAAAAGGATGCTGAAACTTAGACGATTAATAGACCTAAGATAGTTTGAAGAAGCACACAACTTTTGGATTCGCGGTTCAATTTCAACTGGAGTATTACAACGAACGTTAACCCAATGGATGACTTCTTAGACGTAACTCTCTTTAAACTGATTCAAACTGACTATAAGCGGGTCCAGCTGCATAAAAAGCTATCGTTGAAAAGAAATCGCCACTCTCTTCAAGGAACATGGCATCACTTTTTGACGGCGATCGGCATGAGATAGGTTTCTTGGTCGATAGAGTCACCACCACCCACTTTCACCACCTCCCAACAAGGAGGGCGGCGCGAAGGAATGGATCAAAGGTGGACGCGATCGGTAAATTGCTAGATTAGCCGCCAAAATTGCCGGGTATCTTGGGGCGCCATCGTGTCCTGGATACGCTCGGCAAGACGGCGATGTGGTTGGGAGAACATCTGTGGGTGTTGGGCATGTGAGAGCCAAGACGGCGGCCTTCTGATCCTGTAGCGCTGATCACGGGAGGTGGCGGCGGTGTGATCTCTACGGGAGGAGGTGGTTTATCCCGCGCCGCGAAAGTTTTCGCGTTGAGGTACGTTCGTTTCCGGGCGTCGTGGTGTCGGGGGCGATTAAGATCTCGTTATTGTAGTCGGCGATGTTCTTGCCGATGTTCAGCTCCATTGTAGAGTCCCGGATGGACGACGTAGTCGAGCTTGGAATTGGGCGTACTTCAGACAGTCTTCGTAGCGCGAGATGTCCGGCTTTGAACGTTGACCAGGAACTGTTTCTGGGCGTCCAGCGACGTGGGCACCGGCGTCCACGATCGAGGCCCTCGTCTCCCCCTGCGAACCCCAGGATCGCCCAGGCGACGTCCAGTCTGGCCAGACCCGGAAGCGTGAACCCCTCCAGTCGGTTCGCGATTAAGGTGGACCACTTCGTATTATATTTCCCGAAGATGGTCCCCTTGACACCGGCACCCCGATAAGATCCGCTGGTACGCCGATTGTTCGTGTACTCGAAGTCGGCGTCGCTGGGCAAGGGGGCGGCGATCTCCTGCAGGATCCTTCTGATCTGATAGTAGATGTGGAACCGGAGGTGATCGTTTCCCATGTTGAAATTCAGCTGGTTCTGCCAGAATCCCTCGATCGGATGCCGGTACCACCGCGTCCTCGAAGACGTCCGGGTTGTCGTACTTGACGAAGATGTTCTCGAACGACGCGCGAAACTTTTTGGTCGCGTTGACGTAGACGTCGAACGACGACAGATCTAGATTCTCTCTATACTCGTAGACGTTCATTCTCTTTTTTAGTTAAGATTTATTAATATTAAAAACAGCATGTTCTATCTCGTGACGGACATCGGAAAACCCGTAAAACTCTCTCGATACATCGACAACGCGAACGGTGGGTGGTGTGTGGGCGTCAAGTCTATCCGTTTTTACAACGGACTGTACAACGTTAAGAAAGACGTGGAGATACGCTACGCCAAAGGTAGAGACAGACCTAAAGTCCAAAGCGTGCACGCCGGGTCGTACACCTTCACCGACCTACACAATGGACAAGACCACCACGAGATAGAATCGACGGTTCGAGCAGTATGGTGGTGGAGCTTCCGTCGGAAATCGGTAAGATTTCTCGGCATTCGCGCGAATGTGGCTAATCTGAGCATCAACCTTCAGAGACGGTACGGTGAAGGACATCCTCATGTCCCTGCCTTGTCCCAACGTGAAATTTTCCGAGTTGTACGACGTCGAACACCCCGTGTTCTTAACGTTGAGACGCGATCTCGGAATTAACGATACGTCTAAAAGACGAGGAGGGTAACCCCATCGACAATCACGGCCATCCCGTTCACATTCTCTTGGAATTTAAGAAAATCTAAAAAATAAAAAGGAAATGTCCGGGATTCTATTACGAAGACTTGGAAAAGGATCTGAATGAGAAACTCTTGAAGGACATCTGCGTTGGCCAAAAGCCGTCGCATCATGAACACGTTTCCAATTCGACAGACCGCTTGGGTACGACGATCTATTACGTCATCCGTCTGGGATTTTTGGTGGGAACTGGACGTGACCAATTATGCCCGTTTGAATCCACCGTTGCGGGTGACGTCGGGCGACGTCCTCACCTTCGGCGTGAACAAAGGATCGAAAGCGGGCACCGTTAACGGCGTCGTCGTTCTCGACATATAAAAATTTCTCATTAAAAAAGGAAGGATGAGTAAAGAACAAAATACATTGAACCCGACGTTAGAACTCGATCCGCAACACTATTGTCTCAAACGCATCGGCGAGATCGAACAGACGTTTCGGCGAGAGATCGAGACGCGGAAGAGCATGCACAAAAAGTATAAGCGAATCGTGAACACCGCCGACAGTGTCGACGGGGCCCTCATCTGTCGGGGGAGTAGGATTTATCGTACCCGTCGCGGGTCTGCCTCTCCAGATCGTGGCCCTTGGGATTGGCCATGAAGGGCATCAGGCGATTACTGTCGAAGAAATCGGACAAGCACCTCAAGATCATCAAACTCGCTGACGAATTCGATCTCGGATCTGGTGAGGTCGCGCGCTCGAGATCGCGAGATGAAGGACAAACTGTATTCTAAGGACTTAGAAAAGGAGTCGAACCAAGAGACGGAGGACTCAGCTCCAAGAGCTCATAAAGAAATCAGCCTGAGTATTATAAAAACAATGAAACGATTCACTGAAATGCTCGTCTTTGCCCTGCTCTCGTTTATCGCGGTATGGGTGTTACTCTTACTGTTCATGATTCTGCATCTACTCGATTAGAACGTTATCACCGAACGGAACGATGGCTGAGAAAACTTTTGCAGTATCTCTCTTAAAAACGAATCCGGACGCGCGCGTCATTTTTCTAGGAAAAGACGTGACCAAAATTGGAAAAGATGAACGACAAGGAGCTGGAAAACCTGAATCGTCTGTTAAACGCAAGGCTCCTTTTCCTTCATCACTCTGTATGCCCAGGGTCTTAAATATTTTTTCGACTTGAAAAACGAGCCCAGACTGATCGAAGAGCTGAACGATTGCTGTAGAGCCGATATATCAACGAAGCGGGGACGAAGGGGGCGCAAAAGAGGTGGAGTCGTAAAGCCATTAGCCCAGGATTGCTAATAGCCAGGATAGCAATGCTCAATGCTAATTTGTTGCTGATCTACACGAAAAAAACAACCGCCGCCGCCTCCTCCTCCAGAACCTAAAGAATCGAAGCCCAATCCCCCATGAAATGTATTATGACAATTAACGAGACACTGAGAACGTTCATGAAACGTTATGATCGCACAAGTAGTGGAAGTAACGTCAATGATAAATAATTTTTTCTCGTCTTTAAAATGAGCGAAAAAAGATTTGATCAACACCGTGTATACGCGGCCGTCAGTACGGGAATTGCCATCGGATACAGATGCCGGCGCCCAAGATGGATCTAGACCCGAAGGACTTCGGGATGATCCTCCTGGAGTTTGCGCTCGCCGAGTACACCAAAGACAAAGAAGGGTTCATCCCCGCCGATAATCGCGATGATGATGGGCGGTGCATTAGTCAATGCTCAGCCTTCTCGGGACAGAATCACGAAGAACAGAAGAGACACGACGAGGCGATGGAAAAACTGACCAAGGCCAGAGATCAGTGCAATCACGCGCACGAAATAACGAGAGACTCAAGAAAGAAGGACATGCGCTGTACACCTTAAACGCCGCCATGTCACTCTACTCGCGGATGACGAACGAAGAGGCGATGGCTCCCGAACCGAAGTTGAGCGATTTCTATCATTTTACGGGACTCGTCTTCTACGGCGTTAAAATACGTCGCGTAAAACTAAAAACATGGAAGAGATATTACAGCCCTAAAGGTTATTGGATCAAGAAATTGGCCAAGGCGGCCAACGTCAGCGAGAAGGAAGCCTTCGATTTTTTAAAAAAAAACAAGACGTGTGGCAAATCTATCTCCCCGCTCCCGAGAGAAGATCGTGAGACCCCGATTCGAACGCGTGGCAGAAAAAACGACATTCACCAGGCCGATTCTGCCGCACGATAGGGTGGAAAGACGTATAAATACGCGTTGACTGGTCGACGTGGGCACGCGGTACAAGGAGGCGGAAGCGCTGACCAAGAGAAGCAGCGAGGCCGTGGCGGACGCTTTCGGACGGATCTACGAACGACGACTGACGTATAGGTCGATCCCGGTAAAGAATTCAAAAGGTCCGCACGCTCATGAAACGATCAGGCCATCGTCGATTTCTTCACCTATCAGTACCACCAAGAGATTGAAGACCGATAAGATGGGAAAGGGGAAGACCACGAAGAAGGTCCCGATATTCGGGACGTCGTGAAAGCGATCAACGACGAGACGCAACCTCCCGAGGTCAACTCCCGTCGAATCGCCGATAGGACCGTTTTAACAAGGTCCCACAGGAAATTTCTTCCACAGAAGCGCAGGGCGACCGATCCCATCTGGAGCGTGGACAAACACGAGATCGAGTAGTTTAATATACAGGGCATCGACGTCTATTACCTGAAAGACACTCCCGGTAGAAATCTTAAAACCCAGAGAGAGGTTTCGTGCGAGAAGAGTTGTCACCCGAAGGCATAAGTGTGAATTGCGATCCTCCCGAATGCGGAGTTTAGTGTCCAGAGGATCCAACGTCGTCTTTTCCTGTCGGATCCCGTAGATGATCTGTTTGAACGATCGAAGACTGTGCATCGGATAGTCGTGGAAACCTATCTTATTTTTTCAAGACGCATCGTCTCACACCTTTCGCTCGTTTGGTAGTTTGGGTCTCAGACCGACGAATTCTTTGATTTTCGTCTTTGAACTTACCGATCACCTTCTTGTTCATCTTTAACATGAGGATGATCGTCTTTGATAGACGTCCTCCGTCCGTATCTCCACCAGCAGCGAGTCCGTATCGGTGTACAACAGATCGGCAGTCGATGACCTTCAAGTGCTTGTAATACCAACCGTACATAAGACGCTTGGACCATACCGGGCCAATTTGACGGTGGTCGGTTTGAAGTGGAGGAAGACCATGCCGTCGTTGATCTTGGTCAACCCGTCGTAAGCGGGCGAGGCGATCATCTTTCGGATCTTTTTATCTCCGTCGTTGGCGGTGACGATCTTCAACTCTGTTCTATGTTTGTTTTCCATGGTCTTTCCGAAGACGGCGTTGTTCACAATCGAGTGTTTACGTAACCCGCGAGCCACGGCTCTTCGTCGAGCAGAACTCTATGGCACTTCATCCAGATAAAGCTTTACCTTCTTGTCTCGGAGATTGGGAACGGTATCTCGTAACTTTTCTGATAGTCGGACAGATCGTTCGGATCGACCTGCATCGTCTCCGGAGCCAGCGGATAATTATTATGCACTCTAAATCGAATTCGGACACGCCCTCGACCCATTTGAAGTTGCAACAAGGCAGGGGATGACACGATCGGGATCGTAATCTTTCAAGTAATAACGTTGCGGGACGTAGGTGATCGCCTCTGATCCCCTTTTCCACGAAAAGATGCATGTCGTAATCGGTGAACAGCTCCAACTCGATGTTTCCCAGGCCAAGCCGGGGGCCGTATAGTATTGAGCCGGATCCAACGCGTACGTTCCGGAACTCTTCGAACACGTCAAGGATCACGTCCGTCTTCAGATAGAGATTTAATCGCCCATGGTCTCGCATCCGCGTTCGCGCCAAAACGGTCTGAGCGTGATCGTACTCCGCCGGAGAGATATAAGTGCTGTAGAAGGCTTCCCTGGGCGGCAGGGACGTTTCCTCGCGACTCCCTTTCTCGTACTCCTCCTCGAATACGGATTTCGTGATGGGATAGTTTTAGATCAGCGTCTCCAGACCGCACGACAAGAACTAAACTGTCGATGAATCGCAAGGAACCGACGGAGAAACTGGAACTTCTCCTGATTCATCGGAATGTTGGGAATCGTAAACCGCGCAGATTGTGAAAGACGACGGGGATGTTGCGGCACCCCGAAACTTGCCGATGTGTGTGACAGTGATCCCTGACCTTGACGAGCTCGAATGTCCCGATCTCTGTCGTTCGGACAGGTGGATCCGACGTGGTGGCAATGTCGCGTTGGGCAGATTTTCCCGTCCCCGAAGAAGTTTATGAGTCCACAGAGCTTTCCACTTGTGACGATCTTCGTCTCCGTAGCAGTGAGTCAAAACTTGTGTCCTTCCGGCTCATGCGAGCTCCTTTTTCGCGACGCCTTTAATCTTTTGTTCTTCTCGTCTCAGATTATCTAAGAAATGTTTCACGACGTCATTACTCGGGCTCTTCGATCTCCTCGACGCCCTTCTCCGATCTCCAGACGATGACAGTATCCCGATGGAATGTGACGCGACGTCTTCCTCGTTTTATCCCCCGCCTCTTCGTCGAGGGGTTAAACGATGCACTCGAAGTCCGCGTAGATCGTGGCGTGGACGGGCTGTTTGTGAGCCTCGTTCTTAAACTTGAGAATATTCTTCCCCTCCTCGGGCATGACGGGTTTCATGGCCGGATTGTTGATGCCGCGACAATCGGCTCTGTGCTTTTCGTAAACCTCCTCGCTGGATAGGACTTTGAGACAACGAAGGCATGGATAGGATTTGTTTTTATATTTTGAGTGAGAGGAAAACACTGTTTTTTGATCCAAGAGTAGACTGGTCTTCTGAACCTCAGATTGACTTCGCGATCGTGAAATCTTTCCGATATGTAATAAGGGAAGAAACCGGCGTTCGAATCTGTGACGATGCACCTGAAGTCGTTACAACTCGATGAACGGTATATAGTTTTGAGGTCTATGACGGCTATGTCTAACATGACATGAAACACCTCTGATCCTTGATTTGAACGTTGATGATGGCCTTCTTATCCTCGATCTGGTGCGTCGTCGATGACCCACCCGATCTTCGATCATGCTCTCGTCTTCTCTCATAATCGCGTGTTGCCCCCGTGATGAACTGCCAGCCGACCTCTAATATGTCTCGCTTGAATCGCACTTGAAGTTGGATCTTGATGGGACCTTTTCTCAGTTCGTCCCTTAGAGATGAAGTCGTCTTTAAAATACTCTAACAACGCTTATATGTTGACGAACGTCCATAGCTGGTATAGAAGGTCCTTCGTTTTTGGTCGACCCGTTGTGTCTTACATTCCCAAACGGTTTTTCTTATACCCCCCATTTACCAGGATTTTTCACGTATTGCTTTTACGTATATAGCATTTTCTTCTATGAAATGACATAGACTCCCGGACGGCCGCGAAACTATCGGACTCGCGACTATTAATAGTCTAACGGAGGCGGCCAGGGGAATTACCCATTTAGCTATCTAGCTGTTTTGGGGTCATAGAGTGCAAAGTGCAGCAGACTCCTTAAAAGAGATTGTCCTTTAATTTTAAATTTAGATATATCGACGACGTTTTGTTCATATTAATAATGACAATTTGTATCTGCGATACATATTTTTTTTTCATAAATACTTAATATAAACACAAACGGGAAGGATTTAAGCTATACGGCGACGATTTTCGGCTGTAAATTTTCCACATTTAATAGTTCGGTTTTATATTTCACAAATGATCCGATCCAGGGCGTGTAACAACATATGAAGATTTCATGTACAGAGGTAAACTACTCATTAACAAATTATTGACACAGGAATATCGTACATTCTTGTTTGCGACTACTCGAAGTGGAATGTTGAGTGCCTTTGCGTTGGTGTTGTTGAGACGTCTTCCCCACGTTTTTCATTTGACTGTGGACTCACGGCGGGTGTGACCGGGTCGACAGGGGCATGCTTTCTCCCCCATGGCACCTGATCCCGCCTCTTGGTTTCCAGAGGTCCGTGTCTGTCCTTTTTTACCGGATTTGTATCTATGTCCTGGACATTTTGATTTATACTTTTGTATCTGATATTTTTTTATAAATAAAGGATTTCGGTGTGTTTCGGTTGTCTGCGGTACATTTCGATTGTCTGCTGTCGTCATGTGATTAGATTTATACAGTGGCGTAGCTGGGTCCAGAAAAGTGGAGGGGCACAACCGTTCAAAGTATTGAGAATGGATTACAGGAGTGGATCCAGGAGTTTTCGATTCATGAATAGTAAAGTGATGTTTTTAAGTTAAAGTCGCCGATCGGAGCGACGCTCGAAAATATTTGGAAATTTGTCTTTAATTTTTCGACTTTTTATAGCAAAATGAAAGGTTTTATACCTATTTTACTCATCATTGCACATATTTCTAACTGTTGGATTAATTGTGTGGCAATATTTCATTAGGGGTAGGGTTTTAAAACGCATCTTTCAGATAGTTTTTTTTTAAAATTTGGAATCCCTTTTTTCTGTATCCAGGCGCAATCCGGTAATAAACAACTTTGATTATCCTTCTCAAAAGAAGGTGGGATCAGCAAAAAAGTTACTAAGATCGGGACAGAATTTTGACCTATTATCCTCCAGACATTAAATTATGACCTCTTTATCGTTAAAAATATCGTTGATTGATTAATTCGGAAGCCCGATGAGGCATCCCCTACCTTCCAGACACAAAAATCGATATTTCCTCGTGGTCCAGGGTATGATTCCCAGAAATGTTCAATTATTAAAATCCAGTAAGTTAATCATCACACTGCTACTCGTTTTTATTCCGACCAAATATTGCATTAAATTGACTAGGGTATCATTTATCAAAAGTAAATTGAGTATCGGCAAAAACAAATGCATGTAGAGCATGATGAAGGAGTCCAGAAAATTTTTGATATTTAAAAGTTCTGAAAAGCCTTTTTCTGGATTCCATACGTGTTGATAATGTATAAAAAAAAGTGGTTTGTGAGAAAGTGTGTGTGGGTGGGTGGGGGGGGGGCGTTCCTGGCCGCCCCGGTACCTACGTCTACATACATGCAATGTGTAAATCAGTAATTGGTAAGGTATAACCTACATTTCGATATAATGCAAAATTTGCCAAGTTTACAAATAAAACTTCATATTCATACAAACTGAGGAAAAGAAAAGAAAATTTCTTTACCGAAATGATGGGCAGCAGGGAAGCCGAAGAGTATATAAAATGCAATTGTTTTGGCCGAGTGTAGCGAGGCGCAAAAATTTTGGTAATAGTAAGTACGGATTCCGGAAAATCAATTATTCAAAGAATTATAACAACTGCTTTGAAAAAAATCAAGTATTTAAAAAATTGTGGCTTTGTGATATAAGAAATTACGTCAAACAATGGGGGCACAAACATATTTGTGCCCCTCCCCTATGTTTCAAAAGCGCGGGCACGTGCCCCCCGCTGCCCCCATTGTCCTACGCCCTTGTTATAAGTGTATCATTGGACGTTGTGATAGAATTATATGTTCATTTTTCTTCGATTAATATGTATTAAGCCTTGTTTTCTCAAACAATCTCTGAATTTCGATGTATTTGTTTATTTGGTAGAATTTAACTGGGAATTGCACAGTGTCTCGTAAATTTGAGTCCCGTAGTTTATAAACATGTATACTTACACATTGTTCCATCAAAATGATATGGTAAACGCTTTTCAGTAGCTACTTACCGTCTATTATAAAAATCCAGATAATATCTGCGAGTTTTTAACATCCATGCCATGTTAAACCTCTTACATAACATGGTGATATGACTGATATATTTTTGACAAGATTATATCCCAATCTTGATAATTATCTATAATTACAGTAGTGATTTCTATTACCGCAAGTCGCCTTTCTAGTTTATATTTGTCGAATATAAGCATTAAAAAATCTAATTTATGTTAATATAACTACAGAATATGTTCCGGACGTGAAACAGATACATTTCTGGATTGTTTCCCCCTCATCCCAATATAGGAATAAGTCGGTGTTTGATATGATCACCAATTTTGAAAGATCAAACGGATGCAAAGCGTCTTGGCATTACTTTGAGTCCGGGCACGGCTAAAGTGCATGTGATGGGGTAGGTGGTACCATTAAACGGAATGTCGATAAAGCTGTAAAACCAGCGATATATAAAGCTAATATATCGCTGGTAAAACAAGGCGGTTATCCAAGATGTCACGGACTTTTTGTATGGGCCTGTCAATCTGAAGGTGACATCAATTATCAAATGGTCACTCAGAGGAACTATGAACTTAACAGCGCTGAGATCGATGCACGACAGGAAATGATTAAGCCTGTAAAAGGGAATCTTTCTTTGCATGCAATCACAAATAACGTCAACGGGGAATTAATGAACAGGAAAACGATCTGCGTATGTGAAAACTGCTTTAGTGAAAATGGATTTGATGAAAATCTACTTGTGGGTGGGATATAGTTGATATACAAATACGAGCAGAATGTCCTGATATCACATAGGCGTCAGAAGCAAATTGAAAGTGACGGGGGGGGGGGGGGGGGGGGGGGGCTAAACCAACTTAAAAAACACCCACACGCCAGAAACGTTTGGGGGCTAAGCCCCAATTTTCAACACCTATGACTATCTTTGCAAAAAAAGTGGGGTGGGGGCTAAGCCCCCCTAGTCCCCCCCAGGTTCCAACGCCTATGTATCAAATTCGTTTTCAATACAGTCTAATCAAACGAGTATCGAAGCAGAAGTTACCATTGAACCTTCTTCAGTTTTTAAATTGAAAACGAACCAGCTACTTGCAACAAAGACGATTTTGTTGTAGCAGTTTATGACTCAAATGACAAAGCAATTGAAAATGATGATTCAAATTATTACGTTGATTTCATGATTCGGAGTGGAAGTTCCGTTATACAAATAAGCCGGACAGAATATTGGTCAACGGCGGATATATTCTTCGTGTTATCGAAAACCGGATTCCAACTGAAAAAGGAGGATGGATGTTTATCGTTCCTGATGAGGTTCTTGATTTTATGAACGCCTACAACTTTCACTAAGTTCAACAGTTCTTATTGTGTAGCTATTGTCTAAGAGTGCAGTTAATCGTTACATAGCTTGTTTGATGAATAGTTGTTGGTTTTAATACTCGTTCAGATTGTTTTAGATTAAGGAAAACAAATGTATTCTGGAATATTAGAGAGAGTTACAATCGTTGACTTTCATTATTGAGAAACTTTCGTTTTATATTCATCTCTTAGAAACGATAATTTGAAAAATAGTTTGTCAATGATACAATATTGTGTTCATTAAAGAATGTCTTCTATTAAATTTGAATTTCTTAAGTTTTCATTACACATATCATAGGCGTCGGAAGCAAATTGAAAGTGTGGGGGGGGGGGGGCTAAACCAACTTAAAACACACACACGCCAGAAGTGTGGGGGGGCTAAACCAACTTAAAACACACACACGCAAGAAACGTCTTGGGGGATAAGCCCCAATTTTCAACACCTATGCCTATATTTGCAAAAAAAGGTGGGGGGCGCTAAGCCCCCCCCCCCCCGGCTCCGACGCCTATGCATATCATAGGCGTCGGAACCGGGGGGCTAGGGGGCTTAGCCCCACCCCCCTTTGGGCAACGATAGACATAGGTGTTGAAAATTGGTGCTTAGCCCCCCCCTCCCGACGATTCTGGCGTGTGTGTGTGTATTAAGTTGGTTTAGCCCCCCCCCCCCCTCCTCCCACTTTCAATTTGCTTCCGACGCCTATGCATATAATATACGAGAGATTATTCTCTAATGTACGGGACAACCATAATGTTGAATGACACGCTCTCAGTCTTGTTATTAGATGATGGGTACGTGCCCTGTGAAAATGAAACGTTTTAGTTAACATTTTGAATTAAAACAGACAACTGAAGACAATTGCAAAAGAAAACATTGTAAACAAATATATTTTAATTGATCTTCATTGGTGATTTGCAAAAACTATCAAATTCAACATTGTGATCAACTTTTATTCTAAACACAATTATCTCTACCAAACATTACAATAGAAAATTGTATTACAAGTCTCACATTCGTTCACAAATATAACTATCTAACGACCATATGTTCATATTACCTCACACACAAAATAATTCTACCTCTGATGTTATCAACAAACGGAAGAACATTAAAAAATCATCAGATGTTGAAAATATTTTAGATTTCTCAAACAATTATTTTCCTGACTATCGGTATTTCCCCATGTTGATGCTCCAATTGTCGTACTTCTCCGAGAATAACAAGCGTGGTGGATGTACGCGTGTAAACCCGGGAATGCTCTGGTAACATTGAATGATAAAAAGTTATTTTTTGAAGAGACTAAAATGAGGTAGATCTATTTATTGAAAATTGATTTCTATTTTAAACAGACAACTTATTGTAGCGTAGAAAATTGCACACATCGTCAGTTATTGTTTGGTACGTGCTTGACAGAAAAAACCTACCCAATATAGGCCCTAACATCGATTAAAATTCTAAAAACACAATTTCTCATCAAACTTTGAGTCCCCATACATCCGGAGAGATAACCAGTGATCGCCTAGAAGCAAATTTCACACCAATAAAAGAGGTGTGAAATTGCAAATCAGTTATAGATAACCTGCCCACTTCATACCACGTGACCTACTGCCGAAAGTTATTTCTTCACGCCGAAAATATATGCCAATCAACTGACATACGTTCTAGATTGTGTTTATTCGCTATAAAGACAATGTAGAATGCATTGCTAGTCACACGTGTCAACAGCCCAAATATGAGCCCCTGTGTCCATACCTAATGCAGGTATACATCTAAAGAAGACCCGGGTGCCTTGGTATTACAAGGTTATCAAAATACAAATCAAACGAGTGAATAATATATATATATATATATATATATATATATATATATATATATATATATATATATATATATATATATATATATATATATATATATATAACCATGAAAGGAGAAAATGTCTTGTAAGAGGACATATAATTCAAAGTATGTATCAACGAATGATTATAGTAATTTGATTTATTAGTAGACCTTTATTTTAAAGTGCATACATGCAGTGGAATTTCCAATGTTGAGATTACCTGTAGCCACACATGTCTATAAAGGCCAATCAAGAGAACCGTAAAAGGTAGCTGTTATAGACAGGTGGCCTTAATTTATATACAGGTTTATTTGTTATAAAAAAAAGTTATCAAAATTATGTTTAAATGGCCTTTACTGGCAGGTGCCCTTTATACAGAGGTGTCCTTTAATGTTAGTATGACTGTACTTAGAGATGAATCTTTAAACTCTGCAACATAGAAGAACTGATGAAAATGCAGCGAGTTTTCTTTGTTGGGCATCATCACCTACTGTAGCACCAGACCTTGATTTTAAGTCTAAAGCACCAGTGACGTTTACTTGCTATCATTCTTTAATGGCCAAAGAAACTATTACTTCCTGGTTTTAAGTTCTTTTTATGTAGTAACAAGAATTGAACATATGACTTGAAACACTTAAACAACTACTTTAAAATTTCTTGATAACAATTACATAAAATTGTTCAGAAAAATTACCCCCAAAATCACTTACTACTACTAATCACTTACTTACTCCTTTTTCTGTTCAATAAAAGGTCACCAAGCTTTGACTCGAGAATTCCAATACCAAACATTATGCCAGCACATGCTGGTACAAAAACCAAATCTAGAAAAATCATTTTTACATTGTATATGTTATTTCAAATGTAACTACCCCTATACCAACCCAGTGGGATGTTAAACAACAATAAAAAAAACAAAAAATTCCTACACCAACCCACTATGCGAGCCGGCCTGGCTCAGTCGGTAGCGCGCTCGACTCTTGATTGTGAGGTCGTGAGTTCGAGTCCAGCCAGCGGTAGGTCGGTTTCCTGTCCTTCAGATGAGACAGTAAAAACCGAGGTCCCGTGTGACGTAGGTGTCGGCATGTTAAAGAACCCTCACTGCTCAATGACCGTAAGTGCCAAGCATAGGCCAAAATTTGAAGCCCTTCGCCGGCCTTTGGTGACGTCTCCATATGAATGAAAAATTATTGAGTGGGACGTTAAATAGTAATAAACAAGCAAACAAACAAACAAACAAATTCACTATTATGTCATGTAAACAAACTACAGTGTTGATATAGCATGGTCTATGGTGTCATGTAAACAAACTACAGTTTTGATACAGCATGGTCTATGATGTCATGTAAACAAACTGCAGTGTTGATACACATCAAATGTCATATTAAGTTTTTGGGTATATGATTTTGTAAACAAAACATTTTTGACTTCTTGATGTCTCAAACAACCAGTTGAGGGTCTATGGTTTTAAAACCAAACATGGGCTATGTGTCATGTAAACATCCCATGGTATTTGCAGTGTCACACAAAGTTTATGCATGTAAACAAACTACAGAAAATAGGGTCTAGGACCCAAACTACAGGTTCCAAATAAAACCAAAAACAAACTTCACTTAAATATTAAGTTTTTGGTAAAATTTTATTTTGACTCTTTAACAGTCTTCTCATGAAAAGCAATGAAAAGGGGCTCCCAGATGACTTTATCTTTAATTTTGTATGAAGCATGATTGTTTCAAATTTTGTAATATCAATATCTATAAAATTTGTGAATGGAAACGATATCTGTCCATGAACGAGACACTAGGGGCATTAAATCTGTGTATTATTCCACTCAGGTAATCGTTAAGGCCCATTGGCCCTCTTGTTGTGAGAAAGTTTGCCAGATTACTTGCAGACGGCCGGTGGTCTCTTCCCAAGTACATTGTAACAGTGTTGTCTCCTCCACCAATACAAAATGGCCACCACCATATGACGGAATAATTGTGCAGTATGGCATAAAACATTACTCAAAATTCAAATTCCCATATTTGATCAGTGTACAGACTCACACATTTGGTTGTTCTCAATGTCTTTATTTATTAAACACTAATAAAAAATGGCGAGCGCATAGAACCGAAAAAAAAAAGAAGAATAAAATATAGCAAAATTTTGTAAACATTAATTAATATTCACCACGACTTTGGCCCCAGTTAAGGTCAGATAATTTATTTTCCTGTCCGTAGGGGACAGATTATTTATTTTCAATATTTCCCATGCCAGATTTTTCTGGTCCAAAATCTGCCAGCCACCCCCCTCCCCCCCACGCCTCAGAATCAAATTGCCATCCCTTTAAAATGATGAAAAATAAGTTGAGTATTGAGTACTCCCAGAGTCCACTGTAAAAAAAAACATCAAAAAACAAACAAAAACAAAACGAAAAACTGTTAAGAAAGTAATGTTTTACGACAAATAAACACTTTACCATTAGAAATCAATCCGACAGAATATTATATGTAGTAGTCTTAAGCTCCCACTGTTAAACAAACCAGCAGGATAACGATTATTTTAGCAATCTTCATATTTAACTCAAGCAGCCTCTGGGTGTACGTACCTGTAAAATACAATGACATTTCCCTGTATTTGACATACATATCTATGGGGGAAATATTCAGGGTTGACATTAAAGAAGAGCTTGCCATGCAAATTGCTGCCAGGATTTTTATTGAGAACAACATTATAATTATCAATATTAAATACAAAATATATATTCGTATAAATATATCGCAAACACGTCTCTTTTATAAAGGAGTAGAAAGTCTAAAACACCATTAAGTTATATAAGTAACTTTATTCCCTCGCCTTCCAGGCGCACCAGGGGAAAAAACAAAACCTGGATATTTTACTGGTTAAAAGCAAACCTCAGCTAAAAGCCCTTTTGCGAGGTAAGGTAAATGGAAATGAAAAAAAACGCACTTAGCTTTCGTTATACAACTTATACATGTTTCTTCAAAAACATTTGAGGATACATATTTGGAATTTGAGTTCAACTGGTAATATATATTCGGCTTTTAAAAGACAATTTTCTGTCCTATTATCATATTCCAACTTTCTGATTTACCAGAGCTTTATACAAAACACTGTCAATTGACGGGATTAATGAATCAAAGCGAGATAACTCGCTTTCGTTGTTTTGCAAATAAAACAATGTTTGGGTTTCTATTAAGCAAGCAATGTCGTAAGTTATCTAAATATTAGACATAAATTCTGAACAGGGTATCTCATATTATAATTCGACACATTTAAACTGTAAATTTGAAGTCTGAATTATTAATTATGATGACAGCAGCGATATATCACTGATGATAGCCATACAGCCAAAGCATTTTACAGTTTTTAACGAAGAAAAATAAAATGAACAATTTTTTTTCAGACAGTCGTGTGATGAAAAACGCTTCTAAATGAATTTAGGCTAGATATCCCTAATAATTCAAACAAATACAGTCATGGGACATATATATTCGTCACTTATGTTATTTTCTTCTTTGTTTTATATAAAACCAACAATTTTTAAATGCCCACAAAATACACTAATTTAAGGAATATTTCAAATATTTTATTTTTACATGAAGGAAATTGAATACATTTTTTTAATCTTTTGGAAATTTAGATATACTATTTGTTTATTTTGAGAAATAATGATTCTGTGGAGGATGAAACTATTTCATGTAAATTTTGACATATTTCATTAGACTAAAAAAATAATTACGCCACGGAATTTATAAAATGAGAAAAAATACTGACATTTCTGTAAATATACATGATAATTTAAAAATGCATTTATTTTAGAAATAAGAAATTATTCTACTATAAATTTGTACAAATTTGTCAAATTCTGGTATGATTTGTGGATTTTTTTCAGCATTTAAAAATTGTTGGTTTTATATAAAACAAAGAAGAAAATAACATATTTGACGAATATATATGTCCCATGACTGTACGTCTAAATTTATGTTATTTGACTAAATATAATATCGTATCCCATTGCTCGAACACCCGAAAACTGATAGACGTTGGTCTGTCATTGTTATATTAAAAGTTTAAATATTTATTTATTTAAGATAAATTCAAATAGATATTTAAACTTTTAATATATAACAATTGTACAACACTGGTCGGCATAATGTCTTTTTTAAAGTTATTGAATTTAAAACAAAACCGTGCAGGAAAAAAAACAACACAACTTACTTACAGTTTTAAATTATATTAATCTCTAGAAATTCATGAAACAATGGGTTTGTAAAGGATAAAATAATACTGATACATTTCATATTATTTTCTTTTCTTGAAATTTTGGCTTTAGTTACCATATTTGGAATGAAATAACAAAAGGAAATCAGTTATCGAATTGTGATCAAGATAAGTTCGAGGATATTGTGCAGTGTTGTATTTCTGGAATAGCATTCACGCCTAAACAATTTATCAGCGATATTGTAAGCTATGTTAGCTTTATATATCGCAGAATTTATTCAATGATTTCTTTGATTATCTCCCTTTTTATTTACTTCGATGCATACAATTTATTTATGTTTTACCTATGGTGGCTGATTTCTGCAATTTCGCACTTTGAAACGCTTAAAAGCGAAATTTTAAGATATTTTTGGTGCTCTTTCGCATTACTATGCAACGTGAAAATGCACCAAAATACACATGAAAGGTGAAAAACCGAAACATTTAAAACGGTGCCTTTTCGCGATGCATAATAATGCGAAAAAACGCCAAAAATGTGTTAAAATTTCGCTTTTTCGCATTTCAGAGTGCTAAGAAATCAGTCACTATACTTACCAGTAATTAAATAAAAAAAGTATTAGTGCGAGAATTCGATCAAAATCTGATTTTTTGAAATGAATTTTTAAGAACACAAAAATGAGGTGAGTGCGGCACTTTTCACACTGTCGGCTTGTTTTCGAAATAACTATTGGGATTTTGATGATTCTTGAAGGTCCTCTACCAAGTATGTGTTTTCGGCTCGATCGGCTGAGGGGTGGATATAGGCTGGGGCAAAATAAGTCCCAGTCTCCAGAACCACTGTATGTATTGGAAACGGATTGTGAGTGATCCACATAGATCACAGGGGCTCGGAAATATTTTTTCTTTCGAACGCGATATGCTTTTTACGATCGTTATCCTATGAAACAAAACAACAACAAAACAAACAAACTACTTTTGATTTGGATTTGAACACATATTTGTCCGTATTTTTTGACACTATCCTATGTCCATCACAATCACCCCTGACTCTGACTTTGTTTTCCTTTCGAATTGTGATTAAAGGTCAAGGTCACAGCTCAATTTGAAAATTTCAACTCTAAATAGCAGAAAAAATATAAAACTCATATATATTTTATATATATGTGTATATGTTATTGTGGAATATTTGTTGGCAATATGCAGAAAAATGTTTGCGTGAAGTTTCAAGGTCATCAGAATCAAAGGTCAAGGTCACAGCTCAATTTGAAAATTTCAACTCCAATTAGCTTTAAACTTTCCCACAGCAGAAATTTAGCTAGTGACAGATATTTATAGACAATGACACAAAGAATATGTGTGTGAAATTTCAAGGTCATCAAGTCAAAAGTCGAAGCTTAGTTGGAAAATTAACTTGAAACTCGATTCATAATAGCTCAAAAACTATAAAACTTTTGTATATATGTTGATTTGATATTATGATTTGAAGGAAATATGCTAAAGAAGATTCTTGAGAACTTTGAAGGTCATTGGATCAAAGGTCAAAACTTAAATGTTTGTTTGACTGTTTTATGCCACACTCAACAACTTTTCATTCATATAGTGGTGGGGTAGAGAACACATGTAACCCATTGTTTACTTCTTACACATATTAACTTCTTCTCAAAGACCAATAGACCAATTTTAAGCAAACTTGGCAGGAAGTATCCCCATGAAACTCACAAAGTTTACAAATGGAAGGGGATCAGGAATCACAAGGGTTCCAAAAGGATGAAAAAAGGACAAAAATGTGGTACTTTTTTAAAAATTGTCTTTTTATGAACCAATGATCACATGACTTCAAATATTGTGTGCATGACTGTTAAGTTAATATCTACAAATTTTGCAAATGAAAATAAAATTTGTTTATAAATGTGTCATTAGGGGCACTTAAGTAACATAGGGTACAGCTTTATACAAATGGCTCATGAAAAGACAGATGTACCAAGTTTTGTACTTTTTTGGGTTCCTTATTGTTCCTAGCCCCTTTTCATTCACAAACTTTCTGCAACTTTACATGGGGATACTCCCTATTAAGTTTGGTTAAAATTGACCCATTGGTTAATGGGAAGTTGTCGAAAATGTAAAATATGACAAAAAACTTATATTTTCTGTTTATGTAGGTAACTGTGATATTGACTTTTAACCTTGAAAATCACAATGATCCTTAGATAATTCCTAACAACTTTCTCATATACATGTATCCTTGAGATATTAAGCCTTTTGTATAAGACTGAACTCTGTTTTTGAATGTGACCTTGTGGTCGGTTTACGAACAGATTTTGTATTCTTTGCAAAGTTTGTAGCTATTGACTTAATAATCAAGCATACAGAATTTGAAAGTTGATTTATAATTGGTTCATGGTTTGAATAAACTAGAATCTGTACTACATGTACATATTATAATGAAGCTTTTGCATAAATGGAAAAACACATGTTTTGTTTACAACACGGGCACAGACATTTTATACACCCAAAGTTGTGAGGAGGGTAAAATGAGCCCAGCGATCTGATTGGTCAATAAATCAAAAAAATAGTTTTGACATTAATAAGTAAAACTAAGGTGATAAAAAGGATACATGAATATTAGTAGTACTTTGCAAATTTTTAGGGTTGACAGTTGAAAATTTAAAGGGAGGGGTCAGATGAAAATAGATATTTTCCTTTGGTGCGGAATACTTCAAGTTCGAAACAAGTGAAAATTTGAAGTAGAAATGCAACGGCAACCTATACTTTTGATTATATATTTTGTTATTAAAAATATTGATCTTTTAGCACAGGGTACTGATTTGACCCAGATTTGATAAACATGGGAGCGACAGTGACCTAAAGTTTTGTAAATTAGAACTGAGACCTATGGGAAAATATTTGGTGGTGTCTGTACAAATGTTCTGATTTGGCAAAAGCCTTGGGCTAGACAATGAGACACAGAGATCTAGGGTTGATCTTTCTGTCTTGTCCCCAAATGGGAAAAATATTCCTTTATTGTTTCCCTAGTTTTCATCAATAAACAGAACAATCAATCAACAGAAAATATTTATTTTTAACAAAATATACATGTACAGCAGTATGTCCTAGTACATAGTAAAATAAAAATCTACAAAGAGGTATAAAAGCTTATCACAGTTATCTTTTAACTCATTTACACCTTAAGACATATTTGGACTGGCTTAAGTCATTGATTTAAAGAAGAGTCCATTATTTGCCAGGGGTAGATGAGTTAAACAAAGATCACACCGCACAAGAATCATTTAAAATATAGAAACACATCTGTCCAAATCAAGGCAAATATCTCATATGTGTACATTTGTGTGGGCATACCCCCCCCCCCCCCACACACACACATGTAGAAATTGATATAGACAATAAATCTGACATGTGATCCAGTTGTACTATGTTGTAAGAGATCAAATGTATTATAAGACTTGTATTCTAGAGATGTCAAACAATTTCTTTTGATAAGTTCATCTTTTATTAATTTCCTCATTAATTACCCTGTTTTGTCTCCAATGTAGTTTTTCAGTAACACTTAGATATGATTGTGTAGAGCTGATGCTTATTTAAATACGGCACAGTATAAGAAGTTGATATATAAAATCAAGGAGCCAAACGACAGGTTAGGATAAACAACCAGTGTTTCCTGCCAGACATACAGTAAATGTTGAAATTCATGCATGGTGATTTATACAAAAATGTGTGTAGATTTGTTCGTGTGAATTTTCCACTCCCCCACCCCGTACCAGTCCCACACATGCCACAATTGAGCTAAGAATTACTGTTTAATATAGGACCGCTCATAGTTATAGTTGTGACATTAAGTTAATAACCCCAAAGCGTACAGTTTGAATAAGTAAACGATAACACGCAGAAATATTCACATTTACAGTATAATGGGATGTAAAAACAGCAGTTTTCGTGAATTATGACATAATATTATTTATAGTTAGATAGGAATATTACAGAATTTCACTGAATTGCTTCATTCAATACAAAATTCACAATACTTTTGTCTGATCATGCTCCCAGCTTCAGTTTTGCACTGTTGCTGAAATACCCCAGATTACTTCCCTTGAATATTGGTAATATCAAGAAATATTACAAGCCACGTGATGGTGACTTCATTTTTTCTGAAGATATTCCATCCAATCATATAAGGTTTTACAGTGTTGATTCAGTTAAAGTTTTGTGAAAAAATTGTACATGAAGCTTTCAGTAGACCTTGAGTTTGACAGAGGTAAACATACCTATAATCAAGTTTCATGAATCTCAAAGAGTTCTATTAGAATTGGTGAGAGGTAGAAAAGAATAGGAAAGAGTTTGACTTGCCCAAAGCAAATAAGGCACAATTTCATTGGTGAATTCAGAACATGAATATTAATGAGATTTGATAAATGGTGCCAAGATTCAAGTGAAGAAACCAAGGGTGTTCAGGGACAGTGCAAATACCCTGGACCGCTCCCAGGATGAGCGAAACCATATGATGTGACAAATCACAAAAATTACATATACAGCATGTATACATCTGATGAGTTCATTAGCACTACAAATTTTGTAAAATAATTCACTGTGACAGTGACTCATTCATCCCTAAGACACATTTGGACTGGCCAAAATCACTGATTTATAGAAGAGTTCATTGTTTCTCAGGGTCTGATGAATTAAATATCCAGAAAATTTGTAATCACAGTAAACCACATGATCTGATCACTTTTCCACATTATTTATTCTGTATTTCAAATTATGGAAACAATTAAGAAGACGATCTTTGATGTTAGACACAGCACATAAAATTGGGACTTTTACTGTGCAGTTTGGACACTAGATTTTGTACAAGTGAAACAGACATTGTAATTAATGCTATGATTTTCCTGCCATATATTTTGATGAAATTTTGAAAGAAAAAAAATCAAATTTTTTCCAGTAATATGGCAACATTCAATTTGATCTGCATATGTCCTCAAGAGAAGATAACCCATATTATGAAGTTATTTCTCAGGTGAGAAAACTTGCACATTGACAAGTTGACATGTATGATGTAAATTTGACCTTTTTATTTCATTTTACAGGTACAACTGAAATTACTTAACTATCAGTTGAGAAAGACTTACCCACTGTAAAGTTTTTTTTTTCCATTTTACATGCATAGTGGAAGCAAGGTCTCAGTGGAAAGCACTGCTCAGTAGAGAAAACCCCAGACCTTGTAAACGTTACCGCTTTTCCATTTTACATGTGCGTGTAAATTGTGTTAAAAATTAAGTCTTTAATGGCAATTTTAATAACGCTGTTGGGTCATAATGATATTTTTGATTTACATCTTTTTGAGAATCTTCCTATTACGAAAATCCATGTCGAAATTAGGTAGCCTCTATAGGAAGGTTTCACTGGAATGTAAATATCCCATTGGTTGCCTCATTGTCATATTATGGGAAGTTTGGCACAAAAAGTGAAAGCTCTTTTCCACCGTAATTTTTATAGTTTAACCTTTCTCTTTAACATAATGAATTAGTCTATTGCTGTATTCAACAGCACAAGAATAGCCAATTACCGGTAAAGTTAGAACAATCCATTAATTATGATTTGATTTGATTTATTGTTTTAGAACAATCCATTAATTATGGATTGTGTATATATTTCCTACTATACGGGTCATACATTCCTGATTGTACATAACCACTGTCATTCACTGGCCATGCAGAATTTTCTCTTGTTTTCCCCAAATTTGATGGCTTTGGTTGTACAATTTTCTGAAACACAATTCCAGTTGTGTCGGGATTAAGTGGTGCATCATAGGGTGGCATACAGAGACGCATTTTGTCCAGTAAGTGTCCCGGCCAGAACGCATTGTCGTCTGATGATCCATGCATCTGCTGATACCTAATCGCAAGATGGCTGAAATGAAATTAATGCATTGAAGAAACAATACAAATTTGATAGACGTCACAGCACCAATCTTATGTGCCTTCTGGTCAAAGGTCGAATTTAGCATTTCTGTCTCACTAGTCAGTAGGACTATAGTTGGAAAAGAAATATGACTAGTCCCATGACAAATTCACTAGCCCCAAAGTGGTATGACTAGTTACCAAATTGGCACATCTTTAAAGGGGCATTAGCTGTGTTTTTTTCAAATTTTCATTGCCCCCTTTTTTACTATTTAGATTGATATAAAATGACAAAAAGGAGATACACACAGGTATGGAAATTCTTGAATTCCTATGTATTTTGTGAAAATTGCTTGAGAAACCCAGGTTTACTTTTTCACTTGTAATTGATAAACTCAGCCTTACTATTTGTATATGAATATCACACTAGACCTTACCTTATTTTCACAAAATATATAGGAATATAAGAATTGTATGTCTGTGTATAGCTCTTATTTATTATTGTACATCAAGTACAAGTAGTAGAAATGGAAAATATTGAAATACATGTAATGTATTTTTTAGTAAACACAGCTAATGCCCCTTTGTAGAATCAGTACCAGAATGATCAAATTGGTAGTTTTTGTATGCTTTCTATTTTGTGTTTTTAAATTCTCAAGAGTCAAAGCAACTATTATTATCTTAGTTTCAGTTGAGAAATTCATGATGTAATGTTTATACATCACAGCTTTTCTACTAGCCAACTGGACTAGTTGAAGCACAAAACTGACTATAGTCCAGTGTAAAAGTTACAAGTCACAGACTGTTGGACTACTGCTTATTTCAAACGCTGCTGGTGTGGAAAGAATTAAGGTTAAGGTAAGGATAGCACCAGTGTAAATCAGATCACACAAATCTCTGATCGCTCTACAAAATCTGTGAACTATGGGGCAAAAAACAAGTTTTATTTCACTTATTCTAGACATGCATTTAGTAAATTCAAGAAATTATTATATGAACGTTCTCACATGTCTCATGGCATTTTGGGGAAATTTTCAAATAAGCTCTTAATTTACAATTACAATTAAAACGATCTCTGAACATGAAATTACCACTAAACACAGATGGTCTCTTCAGCAGATGACCCTTAATATCCCTTATACAGAGGTAGTTGCTATCTCAGATGGCCCTTTATGACCCCTATACAGAGGTGGTCGATCTTTACTCTAAATTGTCCTTTATAACTCTATACAGAGATGGTATCTACCTCAGATGCCCCTTTATAACCCCTATATGCAGAGATGGTCTCTAACCTCAGATGGCCCTTTATATTATAACCCCTATATGCAGAGGTGGTCCCTACCTCAGATGGCCTTTTATAACCCCTATATAAAAAGGAGGTCTCTACCTCAAATGACCCTTTATAACCCCTATACACAGAGGTGGTTTTTACCATAGATGGCCCTTTAAACCCCTATATACAAAGGTCATCTCTACCTCAGATGGCCCTTTATAACCCCTATATACAGAGGTAGTCTCTATGTCAGATGACCCTTTATTACCCCTATATACAGAGGTGGTATCTACCTCAGATGGCCCTTTATAACCCCTATATAGAGAGGTAGTCTTTGCATCAGATGAGCCTTTATAACCCCTATACAGAGGTGCTCTCTACACCAGGTGGCTCTTTATAACCCCTATATACAGAGGTAGTCTTTGCATCAGATGACCCATTATAACCCCTATACAGAGGTGCTCTCTACATCAGATGGCTCTTTATAACCCCTATATAGAGAGGTAGTCTTTGCATCAGATGACCCTTTATAACCCCTACACAGAGGTGCTCTCTACATCAGATGGCTCTTTATAACCCCTATATAGAGAGGTAGTCTTTGCATCAGATGACCTTTTATAACCCCTATACAGAGGTGCTCTCTACATTAGATGGCTCTTTATAACCCCTATACAAAGGTACTCTCTACATCACATGACCCTATAAAACACCTATACACAGAAGCTCTCTGCATCAGCTGACCCTTTATAACCTCTACACAGAGGTAGTCTCTACAGCATATGACCCTCTATAAGCCCTATAAACAGTTTTGACTATATTTCAGCAGATATAAAAGTAATACCTGGTGAGTCTGTCATACTCCTCAAAGGTCATCCAACAATCAACCTTCCTTCTTATGATAGTACGTCCTGTTGATAAATTAGTTTTGGTGCCAGATGCTGCAACTGACCGACCTTGAGGATATTTGTGTCTTGTGTCAATCAACAGTTTACCACTTTTAGACCTGCGAACTTTGTCCTTGTGTTTGACCTCTATTGGTGTCCTTGGTCGTTTAGGAGGATCTGCATGATGACTTGAGAGTAATGGGGCACCAGGCATCTTGATATCTCTATTGATCATACTGTGTGGATGATCCGGAGGGTACAGAAGCACTGTAATAAAAGTGTAAGAAACAAATAAAGATCACACTGTGTAGGGGGGGTGATCTGGAGGTTACAAAGGACGGTAATAAAAGTGTAAGACAAAATAAAGATCATACAGTGGGAGTGATTTGAAGGGTACAGAAGCACTGTAATAAAAGTGTAAGAAGCAAATAAAGATCATATATGTCTACCAAGGTAAACTGGTACATGTTTACAAACACAACAAGTCTACATTGAATCATAACAGGGATGACAGGCTTTGATAATGCATAGAATACATGATAGGCAATGTGTTTTAACCTATATTGGAAAAATGACCGCATTGTTTTGGTTTTCAACAGAACCTGGATGTGCCACTTTACCTTGGTATACTTGTACTGTGGGGGTGATCTGGAGGGTACAAAAACACTAATAAAAGAGTAAGATACAAAATTTTATCAAAATGACAGCCTGTATGCCTCTAAACTAAATGAGTTAGCCTTTTTTTAAAATCTTACCTCTCTCTAAAAGTGTAGGGCTTAATGTTACACCTTGGTATTTACACATTTTTACAATTTCACAAAATTCCCTCAGCTTGAGTTGTCTAAATTTGTCTACCATTTCGGCAGTTTCTCCTTCCATGGTTGACCGAAGACAGTGATCGTCAATGGCCTTATCACCAACCTTGATAATACCAGGAGACTCTTCCCGAGGCTTAGGTGACTGTAAAAAAACATACACAACACTGTAAACATTCACTGATGTCATTAGTTTATTAACTCATCAACCCCTGAAAAACAATGGACTCTTCTGTAAACCAATGGCTTAGGCCAGTCCAAATGTGTCTTTAAGGGTAAATGGGTTAATGTCACAATTAAAATACTGGTAAACAAGATGTGTCTGAGAAACACTATGTCCCTTTATAACCTCTACACAGAAGATTTTAAAGACCCAAAATTCTGGGAAATATTGTCATATGTAAGCGTAATAAGATTAATTCTTGATCTTATCTGTGAAAATCAACATACCAAAACTGGGTTAAAACTGAAAACTGACAGAAAAAAATACTACAAAAAGATAAACATACAAACTGACCAAGAACGATTCCACCCCCACACACATTTTCGGATACAAAATTTTTTCAAAATGGATGTAAAAACGATGAAAATGATTTACCACTCTGTTGGCCTTCAAAGCCTCTCTGTCTCGTTTACGGAGATCTACCATTGCTTCATCGGATGACAGTATCATCTGATCAGGTCTAATATCAGGATTTGGTGGGTGTAGCAGTTGAGGGGTGGTACTACGACTTCTATATGGTTCATCTTTCCTGGCACTATCAACGAGTTTGTCAACTTCTCCCTCCTCTACTACGATTGGTTGAGTTGCTGTGTTTTCTTTGTTGTCATCAGATTGAGCCGATTTTTGGAGGGATGGCTTAGATGTACTGGATTTAGTTGGAGATGACTTTGAAGCAGTACTGTCACCTTTTGACCTTGGTGATTTAAAATTAGATTTTGCCGACATTTTAGATGACTTGCTATCAAGATCATGTACAGATTTGGAAGGTGATTTGACTAAATGATTTGAATCTGAAAATTGCAAACTAGCATTAATTTCATCGTCCAAATTTGGTCCATCTAGTTTCACATCAGCTCTAGACATTGATGAACCTGTAAAAACGTATGATAAAAATTGTAAATTAATTAAAAGAAGAGCACCATGAAGTGGAGCATCCCCATGTGGTCCCCAAAATGTTGGGGTCCTTACTTCTATGTAAATGATTAACTTTGCAGCCTTTTATTCACTTGTTTAGAAAGTAAAATTTTATCGAAGAATGTAGAAAATATAGCACTAACAAAGGGTAAAATAAAGTACAGGTGACATTGACCCAAATCATTCAAGGATCATGCTTTCATCAAAGTGAGTAAGTATGCAAAATATGAAAACATTTTACTGAACAGCTATCTCTGTATCTTGCCCACAAAATGTTGCACAAATGTTACAACTGTTTATAGAATTAGATACTGTTGACCATGGCCTTTTATTGAGTGACTCTAAAATCAGTAGATTTCATCCTCTATTTAAGGTGAGTAAGTACGTTAAGTTTGAGAACATTTGAGTCAATGCTTTTCTCTTTACCTTGCCAACAATTTTCAGACTGACTGACAGAAGTGTGGCACCGTTACTATTTACTCTTTGCTTTGAGAGGGTCAATTAGAAGCCTTATAAATAAGATTAAGAGACTGATCTGCACTTTTACACTAGTCATAATGACTATCTCACAGCAGCTTTCTTAAATAGAAAGATGGGGTTACAAAAATCATACTGACTTTTAGAAACATATAACAGCTTCCTTTACAGGGGAGGGGGATAAATAAGTACAACTTACTTGATCTGGATTTGGCGGATGCTCTAGATGATGCACTGTTCAATACTTTTCTTCTATTTTCTATCCTCTCTTTGCGCCAAAGGTCCATCCCTTTAGCCAGTTCTTTGTAGTCTAAGTTGTTATCAAAGTCCATATCCAAAGACAGAATTAAATCCTCCAGTAGAGCCTCAGTGATAGGAACTTTGGCCTTTCAATATAAAATATTTATGTATGATAAAACCTTCTCACTTTGATATTGGGAATACAAAATTATGTCTCATATTTTAAGATACAAAATATTACATCTGCCATATCAGGCAATTGTCTTATATTTTAAGACCCATTTACCGCTAAAGACACATTTGGACTGGTCTAAATCATTGACTTACAGAAGAGTCCATTATTTTGCAGGGGTTAATGAGTTAAGGTACAAAATTTTACATCTGCTATGTTTGTCTTTTGTTATATAATAACAGGCAAATTTATAGTAATTACTTAAGTGACCTTGAGGTTAGAGATGTGAATTGAGGTGAATATCATAGCACACACTTTTCCCATATAGGACATTTGTGCCAGAAATGAATTTGCACAAATAAAGGATAAGAAAAATAAGATTCTGTCATGATACCAATGGAAATATGTATGTAATGCATGCAAAGAGTTTATTGCAAAGTAGACTAATAATAGCCGGCTTTGGCCTCCATCCAGGTCAACAATGACCTTGACTTCAGCAGTATGACCTTGACATCTGCAGTATGACCTTTAGTTTAAGTCATGACACTCTGCTTTCAGTGAGTTCTCATTAGCCACATTATGACCAAGTAGGAGGATATTATTATAAGGCTATAGAAATTTCAGGCTGGAGAAATAGTTAACAATGTACAGTCATTCAGAAGTGGTTAAGTTTCTTGAAAACATTTTAGATCTGTACACCCACCTCCAACCCCAAACAAAAAAGAGGGCCTTGTAAAATGTAAGGACTCTTAAAGTGTCTGATTTTTTTAGTACCGGTAATAATCAATAGAATATGTCTGAATTGATTCAACCATATAACTTTTCAGAACTTTTCTGATCAGAAGTTGCCTATTGTTGTCAGTTTTTGCATTATGGCCCCTAGTGACAGATGAAAACCAAGTTCATTTTTTAAATTCCTTTACAAATATGTAACCATGGAAATTGTGAACAGATTTCATAAGTACTTACCTCTTTTATGGCTGCTCTAAATTCTTCTCTTGTAATCTTCCAATCTTTGTCTTTATCAGTTTTCACAAACAGATCAATCAATCTCAGTTTATTCTTTTTAAGGTGTTGTTCTAATATTCTTATCCCTAGCGGAGATGGTATTTTTACATTAGGTACATCGT
This sequence comes from Atrina japonica, assembly GCA_030159075.1. Lineage (NCBI taxonomy): Eukaryota > Metazoa > Mollusca > Bivalvia > Pterioida > Pinnidae > Atrina > Atrina japonica. The sequence continues at coordinate 111,598 of BROG01000051.1, forward strand.
GGATGGATGCAGTTGAAGGTGTTTCAGGAGGAGGAGGAGGGGGTTCATACTTTGGCATTCTTTCCTTTATCATCCGGTTTAAAACCCTCCTCTCTAATACTGTAATTTTTGGCTTTTGTCTCAACCATTGTTCATTTAATCCCATATTTTCAAGGTCATGACGGAATGTCTGTCGCTGTGCCATCCATTTTTTATATTCGTCTTCTTTCTCTTGTTCCTGTTTTGCTATGATTTCCTCTTCTTGAAGTTTGACTTCTGACGGTGCTGGGGGGTTTAATTCCGAGTTAATAACAGGAGGCGGAGGTGGGGTTTTTGTGTTGTAATACAAGCCTAAACGGTGCTTGAACGGTGTTTCCATGGGAGGAGCAATTATTTCCCTCTTTCTGCTCAGGGGTCCTCCAAATATTTTAACAGCAGCTTTGTAGTGTTTGACATGAGCAAGATCCCTCTTCTTGAATAATTTGAGGCGATCTGCTTCAGGGATATGGTCAAGATTGTATGGATCAAACAACCGCTTCAGTGGAAAGCTGACATCTGTGGTATCAACTATGTCCACTGGACCAGTGCGATGTCGGACAGGCATAATGGCAGTATGAATTTAATATAATACAAGGGTTACTTCAACCAGCTAATATTTTCTAATTTACTCTACTTTTCCTTTTACATTTGGTTCAACAGCAAAGCCTGAAATACAAGATACAGTTCATGAGCAAATGGTAAACAAAGTAAAGGATACATATATACCGTGTCATATGTAAATGTATCAATACAAAAAATGTTGGACAAATACTTGATACCATCATAAATTTGTTTTGCTTTATTTTTGTTTTGCATCCATTTACGTTAAGATGTCACTAGATTTAGGTCAACTGCCAAGTACAAGTTTGGACCCGTGCTATCTATATGATATGGTGACCTTTGAACTTTGACATGGGGACCTTGAATCTTTGCAAACACATTATCATTATAATATAATCTCAAATAACATTCCAATACCTATATGCCTACACAACATGCTTTATTGTTGTTTTGCATCACTAGGTTTAGGTGAACTGCAATAAGTTTGGACCTGTCATATCTATTTACGCCAATGCAATGTCAAATGAGGGTTCTTTTACACGCAATGCAATGATATACAGTGTTCCGAGAAATGCAAAAACCTGCATGAATCACGCAGATTCATTAAAAACACAAAGAAAAACAAAACACACCACGTGCATTCACGCATAGAGGATGCCCAACACATGATCATTTATATTGTCATTATTCTGGTAACACTACAGCGATGTCAATTCCCTGGGTCATATCCTTACTTTGTAAACAGTGTCGGTGATTATAGAACAATTAATACTAAAAAATTAGTGTATATGTGAATGTAACACTTTCTCCAAGACCTTCCCAACTGCATAATTCTTATCAGTTGAAGGTCAGTTTTAATGAACACAGCTTGCAGTGTCCTGACTGAAGACTTCAAAACGGGGTGCCAAGATAAAGGAATGAATTGAAATCTTTACAGATTTTTATTATGCAACTTTTACATTGTATCAAAATACTCTTGAATTCCAGTGCTATCAAAACATGAAATTCCATTAATTGACAATAGATGTTGAACATAGTGTATTATCCATAGATGCTATCACAGTTGTATATTACCATTTATGTATCAACATCAGATCCACAGGCACTTGTGTCTTCATGTATTTATGGGGGGGTCAAGATCAGATGAGTAAAATAAAACTTTTTTTTTGCTTTTTATTCATTTTAATGCATGTGTACCCCCGAATTTTATCCTTGTACCCCTATTTTTGCTACCCATGGGGTACAAAAAACCCCTATTCTGAAAAAAGCAGTGGGAACACTGGATATACATGATAAAATATTGCATGAAATCTGCAGGTAAAATTTTCTTTAATGACAGCTCATTTTGCTTTAACTGTTACTTCAGCAATTTTTTTCCCTAATGACAGTGATTTTGAATTGTCAAATTATGATATATTACTAAAAGAAAATAAATAAAGCTATACAGGTATAAAATAAACAAAGCTACAGGTATAAAATAAATAGACAAATCTATAGGTATAAAATAATCAAAGCTACAGGTATAAACAAAACAAAGCTATAGGTGTAAAATAAACAAAGCTATAGGTATAAAATAATTGAAGCTACAGGTATAAAAAATTAGACAAAGCTACAGGTATAAAATAAACAAAGCTACAGGTATAGATTGATAAACAAAGCTACAGGTATGAAATAAATAGACAAAGCTATAGGTATTAAGTAAAAAGACAAAAGCTACAGGTGTAAAATAAACAAAGCTACAGGTATAAAATAAACAAAGCTATGGGTGTGGATTAATAAACAAAGCTAGAGGTATGAAATAAATAGACAAAGCTACAGATATTAGATAAATAAATAAAGTACATGTATAGGTATGAAATAAATATATAAAGATGTATGTGAAGAATTTAAGAACGTACTAAAGTGATACTAGCTTTTAGTGAATGATCTAAATATTCTGCTACTGCGGAAAAAGGAATTAAACAGCAAAAAAAAAAAATAAATCAACCTCAGGTACTATCTAAAATATCTGTGACATCAACAGATCAACCACTTCAGATATTAGATAAGTACACAAAATAAATAATATACATGTATGAAATAAATATATGATGTATGTGAACTTTTGATATGTAATAAAGTGTTACTGTTTTAGGATGATCTGGCTTTATTCTTGTCTACTGACAACTACCACAGCAGATCACCTGTTTTGTAAGACCACTACTATAGCGCAGACCACCTGTCTTGTAAGACCACTACCATAGCAGACCACCTGTTTTAAGACCACTACAATAGCAGACCAGCTGCCTTGTGAGACAACTATGAAAGCAGACCACTTGTCTTATAAGACCACTAACATAGCAGACCACCTGTCTTTAAAGACCAATATGATAGCAGACCACCTGTCTTGTGAGACCACTACTACAGCAGACCTTTTGTCTTGTGAGACCATTACCATAGCAGACCAGCTGTCTTGTGAGACCAGTACCAAAGTAGACCACCTGTTTTGTGAGACCACTACTACAGCAGACCACCTGTCTTGTGAGACCATTACCATAGCAGACCAGCTGTCTTGTGAGACCATTACCAAAGCAGATCACCTGTCTTGTGAGACCACTACTACAGCAGACCACCTGTCTTGTGAGACCATTACCATAGCAGACCAGCTGTCTTGTGAGACCATTACCAAAGCAGATCACCCATCTTGAGAGACCATTACCATAGCAGACCAGCTGTCTTGTGAGACCACTACTACAGCAGACCACCTGTCTTTTAAGACCAATATGATAGCAGACCACCTGTCTTGTGAGACCACTACCATAGCAGACCACCCGTCTTTTAAGACCAATATGATAACAGATCACCTGTCTTGTGAGACCACTACCACAGCAGACCACCTGTCTTGTGAGACCACTACTACAGCAGACCACCTGTCTTTTAAGACCAATATGATAGCAGACCACCTGTCTTGTGAGACCACTACTACAGCAGACCACCTGTCTTTTAAGACCAATATGATAGCAGATCACCTGTCTTGTGAGACCACTACTACAGCAGACCACCCATCTTTTAAGACCAATATGATAGCAGACCACCTGTCTTGTGAGACCACTACCATAGCAGACCACCTGTCTTTTAAGACCACTACTATAGCAGACCACCTGTCTTGTGAGACCACTACTACAGCAGACCACCTGTCTTTTAAGACCAATATGATAGCAGACCACCTGTCTTGTGAGACCACTACCACAGCAGACCACCTATCTTGAGAGACCACTACCATAGCAGATCACACTTAAGATTTTCCTGTAAAAAATCAATAAATACAATGATTTTGGTATTCAAAATTTGAGTTTTCTTCAAATTAGCAATAACTTTCACCATTATTTACAATTGTATGCCATTATGTCATACAAACATGTCCAGTTACTAAATAAATTTTGCATGTTTTTGCCTTTAAATTTTGAAATGTTAGTTGAGCATGAGTACTGAGTAAATTTGGCGACTTCGGGCCCAGGTTACTTAAAAAAAATTGTATTCACATGACTGACAAGCACCTAAAAAGAAATTTTCTAATCTCATGACTGCATGTCCTGCACCTACTGGTAAACTAAAAAGCTCTCAGTGAAAAACCAGTAATATTTATTTTCAGGTACATCAACATTTTTAAAACGGAAACAAGATAAACACAAGTTTTCAACTCAAATTTTCAACAATTTTTGGTTTGATTTTGGCATGAAGTGTCCTCTGCAGAAGTTTAAGTTATGTCATTTGAAATAGAATTTAATCATTTTCGCTCATTGTGACATCATTGATTCGAACAAATAATTAATGATAGGCGATAACATTTTTATAAAATTCAATGTCCTCCAAAGGGAAGTATAGTTATGCGAAAAAACAGTAAAACACTGAATATTTACAAATTTTCGACCCCTTGGCCTTTATTGAATATCTTCATTTGATAAAGGACAAGGGCCAAAAATTTGTGAATATTGAGTGATAACATTTTAAACAACTACAGACAACTTATATCAGCCATTGAAGCACTCTTTATATACTCTGTAATTTAGCTGAAATTTAATTCGAAAATCACAGATTTACTATTTATTAAGGAGTGTCGAGAGGACATTAGTCTTGGTGCATGGTTTAACTTTCACACAAAAATAAAAAGATGAAGTTTAAATTATATAGAATTTAGTCAATTTTAGAACTTGGATGTTGGGGAGTACTTTATGTAACGTTTCACCCTAGCGTGAACTACACACGTAGACACAGGTGAGTTACAAATATAAACAAACACGCGTTCGACTGCCCCTTTCGGTTGCAGATTTCCATAACCGCCGACCGGCTAACTCTTTCAGAAAATAAAACGACAATCAAATTGACTTTTGACACTAGAACATTTATTACAAAATAAATAAGAACCAAAATATGAAGACAACACAAAATAGAAGTGGTGACAAAAAAATAACAGGTCTAAAATTACCTGTCCGAAGGTCTAAGCATAGGGACACTTGAACACGTGAAAAACCGGTCACATACCGGAATATGTTTTACTGGCCACACATTGTCAAATAAAACTATGTACATACAAAAGAAAACTTATAACACTCATTCATATTTCAGTCTTCCTAAAAATAAAGTACGAAAATGAATATTAATTATTTTTACTTAACCGAAACTATTTCACAGGTATCTCATGTCCCATGTTAGACCGACAACAAAAATTACCACTTTGTAAAATTATAATATAAATTAACAAAAACATTAAAACATACACAAGATACATGAAAACACACATGACTAGTGTCTAAAATAGTCATTTAATTTGGTAGAAGTGAATGATGGCAACAGACAGGAAGGATTAGAAATGATATAAAAATGAAGTTCACCTCACACAAGCATATCAATAAGACGAAGGAAGGGAAATAGAGAGCGTAACATTGTGTCACACGTGTTTTATAATCATAACACTTTCCAGAAGTACCCGAATAAGGGCAGCACGATTTACCCAAAAAGACCCCCAAAACGACCCAAGAAACACATAAAATGACCCCCAAAACACACAAAAACATTTAAAATGTAGCAATTTTAGAAATCTTATTTTAATATGATGAATATTTTTATGACTGTAGATGTTTTTGACTTTGATAATGCTGTTTTATCCAATTTCACGATGTATTTCTGAAACCATAATATAGTCAGCATGACATTTTAAAATGTACCACATTGTTACTTATATGGCACAGTAAAGACGTTTAATACATATGTAATCATCATTTTCCACATTACATGGAATTTGTATAATATAAATTTGACATAAAATATGAAAAATATTTCAGGAATTGTGAAAGCAAATAACTGAAGAAGACCGATTTGGCTCTTTATTTTACTAAATGACAGTGTTCGTAAGTTCCATGAGAAGTGATAAATGTTGATTTTGTTTTAATTTCTAGTTATCGATGAAATACTTATACAGAAGAAAATGCATTTATAATGATAATTGATGCAAATTTATTTCGATTTAATTGTTTTGGGGTATTTTTTGGGTGTTTTGGGGTCTTTTTGGGGTCTTTTGGGTAGTTTATGGTTTTTTGGGTAAATAGTGACGCCTGCCTGAATAACTTAATGAGCCAATAATATTCATAGAAAAGTGACATCCGAAGACATAATGTAATCAAGTGGAACCTGTTGATGTTTGTTTGTTTGTTTATTGATGTTTAACGTCCCACTCAAGAATATTTCACTCATATGGAGACGTCACCAAATGCCGGTGAAGGGCTTCAAATTTTGGGCCTATGGTCGGCACTTACGGCCATTGAGCAGTGAGGGTTCTTTAACGTGCCGACACCTACTGTGACATGGGACCTCCAGTTTTTACTGTCTCATCCGAAAGACAGGAAACCAACCTGTCGCCGACGGGACTCGAACTCACGACCTCACGATCCAGAGTCGAGCATGCTATCGACTGAGCCAGGCCAGCTCTGGAACCTGTCGAAGCTGTATATATTGAGACTGTTAAACGAGGTTAGTACTGTTAGTGTTAAGGTAGGTAATTAGAAAATAAATGAGAAAGAAATAAAATTATAATAAACTAAATGATAGATCGAAGAAAAATATCAGCAAGAATAGACAGGTTCGTCACATTAGCTTAGCTTTACTGCCTTAGGTCAATTTTGGCTTACAGTTAATTTGTTTAGGTTGTCACTGTGTTAGTTTGGACACACAACTCACGACACGGGGACATTGCAATTTGCATGCAAAAGTGAAAAGATACATTCAGCAAGATCGTGTAGCTGTAGGCTAAAAGACCGATTTAAACCAAGGTATAATCGCATCTAGTGTAACACATAATATTGAAGTACGTATCCACAAATGATATACTCACTTTTCATCTCCAAGATATATTTCAAGTAACACGACAAGCCAAGTTTGATCCTCAAGGTCTAATATCGGCTACGCGAGTCATCCATTTTGTTGCCCCATAAACAATGAAGCGATATCTAGCGGAAAGAAAATAGAAGCCAAAGGGAGACAACCGCAAGTAATCGTTGTGATTACAATAAATACAGAATTATTTTTACATCAGTTATCCTTTGGCCTTATTTTGAGTTTACAAATGAAAAAATTAATAACAAAAATCCAAATAAACACACTTGTTATATATTTTCATAAAAATATTGTCCGAGACTGTTTATTTTATCATTCATTAAAAAAAATTAGTAACAGATTGCTAATTTTTCACTAAAATGATAGATTGCATTATAAATTTACAATTTATCCTGTACCACTGAATTTACTTCACTTTCTGAAATACTTGAAAGACCCAGATTTATTCACCCATGGCATACTGCATTTGATCAACACCATTTCTTTAATTCATAAAATTGCATGAAAAGTTTTAGCAGCAGTCACATAAAAATCTTAACCAATTAAAAGATTAAAATTTATAGTGGGATACTGTTTGTGGTTCTCCCCTGTTACTTTTTGGGAATATTTTTGTGTGAAAACCATATTGTTGTGTGTTTATGATATTCTTTAGTGTATACTCTTTGTTGCAGGGGATGCAATTACTGTTGATGCAATTTTAAAAAATTTAAAAAAATAGTGAGTAATTCTTTTCTGTTACTAATTCCTTCATGTAACAAGCTATAAAAGAATATAGGAAAACACAGTTGGTAACAGAATTGAAATTACATTGTACTTATATTTCCCATTTAAATCAATTCCTGTTAAATATAAAAATTAAGTAATTTATTTTTTCTCTAAAAATCCACAGATAATTATAAACAATGGAGTATTATTTCTTAATTTTTAGAAAAGAAACATTTAAGCATGCTTCAGTTTATGAAAATTCAAGTTAAACAAAGCTTTTAAGAAGCTGAAAATTAAGAAAATTTACAGATGAGCAAACATTGTCTAAAAACAAAATAAAACAAAACAAAAACTACAGGCCCAAGGGACTCACCTGGAAAATTTGTTCAATTATGAAACTGTTTACTAAGGTGCCTGTGACTAAATTACCTTGAAACTAGTCACAATGATATTTACATAATTCCTAACAACTTCGTTTAATATCTTTGTATACAAATACAGTAAACCTGCTTTAGGGACCAGCTGGTCACAAAGACCGTTATTTGCTGTACCCAATAGTACCATTTGTGTACAAATCAACCTCTATCTAAAGACCACCTTCCTATAAAAACTGGTTTTCTTGTGTCCCTCAGGATGTCATTATATACAAGTTTCACTTAAATCAGTTTTGAGTTAATTAGCAATTTGTATAAAATTGTATCCTACCCTTTGTCACTTGAAGTGCACTACAGACTCCTTTATGAACATATTGTTTTTGCAAACATTGTAAATACTGTATTGACTTTACTATCATGCATACCAAATCGGGAAGTAGTCTGACCATTGGTTCAAAATTAAAGGTGTACCACATTTTGAGCCTTTTGGAGCCCCAAGGGGTAATAGTTCCTTTTTGTTTGGAAATATTATACGACTTTACAGGGGTATAGATCTTGCCAGGTCCTGTTAAATTTCAACTTTTGATTCTTAGGAAGAAGTAAAAAAAAAAGTGTAAAAGTCTATGAAGATTTGTTTACTTCTATGTCTGTGAACTTGACCTTTGGAGCTCCTATGCATACTAGGGTCTTTTTGTTCACAAACTTGAAGCCCCTTTCAAGGACCAAGCTTCTTGCCAAATTTGGTTAAAATCTGTTCATGGTTTTTGAGTAGTTGTTTAAATGATACAGTTAATGAACAGATGGTAGTCAATGGGCTATAGCTACAGCTTACTTATGCCTTCAAGCCAAGTGAGCTAATTGTTTGTTTGTTGTTGTTTAACGTCCCACTCAAGAATATTTCACTCATATGGAGATGTCACCAAATGCCATTGAAGGGCTTCAAATTTTTGGCCTATGCTCGGCACTTACGTCCATTGAGCAGTGAGGGTTCTTTAACATGCCGATACCTACTGTGACACAAGACCTTGAGTTTTTACGGTCTCATCCGAAGGGCAGGATACCACTCTGCTGCCGGCTGGATTCAAACTCACTACCAGGCCGGTTCCCAAGTGAGCTAAAAACAAAATAAAAACAACAAACTCCCATTGATAAATTTTATTCGGTGTCCCTTCATGTATATCACAAGTTTCTGAGAAATATCCATTTATTATATGTTTACAAATACATTAGTGAAATGACGTACAAAATGTAAATGATAGAAAACTGGTACCGGTAAATGGTCCATGAGAAGAAAATTTTCAAAAAGGTGAATGAATAATCAGAGACAACTGACCATGAAATATCATTTGCGTTGTACTTATAAGATAATAGATTCCCTCCTTACCAAGAGTAAACTTAAACAAATCTTCGTTGTAGTTTATATATATCTTATAATATCAACTCATGTAAACAAACCTGACAAATTACTGAGATTCAAACATATATGTACTTCTGTACTATTATATATAAATTGTAAGATCATTTATTTCCCTGGGTTTTTTCCTTCAAAACAATTTTGTTGTCATTAATTTTCACTTATTTGAGAAATTCTCAACAAAAATTTTTGATTTTACAGTATTTAAATATACACATACAAGAATATAAGACAAGGTGACCCTTCAAAATACAAAAATATAAAATATACGATAGATTTACAACTTCATTTTACAATTACATATATATAAGTCAAATAAAAATCTCCATTTTACATTATTTATTGATCTTACAAGTCATTACAGCTTGTCATTTTCTCCATTACTAGTGTATAACCCTTTAAAGTACAAAATTTGAGATTTAAAATTTGGTAAATATGTTTATCAAAGATTGAAATTTTAACTAATGTAGGAGACTGTTTGTGATCATGGACCTTGATTCCTGTTCTCAACCATTCATCCATAAATATCTTGATGGTATGCTCTTTTATATATTGGATCAGTCTATTATGGTCTGTGGGTTGAAAGGGTTTAAACTGAGTTATGGATGCCATCTATACCTACCGGTAAAATGGACAAGTAAATATGTTCCATCAGTGATAGCATTTCATCGGCAAATGCTTCATCCCATCCATTATCGTAAAACCACAGTCCTGAATCACTATGATCTTTCCTACATGTACCTGTGGTTTCATGTGATTAAGGACTGTGGTTTTATGATGAAGCATCCCAACCTACACTTCAACTGTCATAATAGAAAGAAACAAATTATACTGTTCCCTCAATTTTTTTGCTTTTAGTACATTTTGTTTTGTAAATACATGTACATGTAACTAATAATGAAAAAATACAAAAAGAAATACAAAATCCTGGTTATAGCACTATTACAAAAACATCAAAATGCCAATAATATATTACAAATACAAAAAGAATTATAAAAATGTAGTACAAATAAATGCCAAAATAATACTTGAGATAAAGAAAACTCTTCAGATATTAGAATCATTATAAGCATTGCAGGTGGATAAATCTACATTTATATGCATTAGAAATATGTAACACAAATAGATGTATATGACTTATCAGTTCACTAACAGAATCTTGTTATACTACATAATGAGACAAAATAATTTGTTTTCTCCCGTTTTTATATTGTAGGAATAAGAAATTTGAGACAAAATTAATAAAATATTTGATTGTATAATTGACTGTACCAGTTGATTGTATTTATTAGTGGTTAAATAGGAATGTCAGAAGTGTGGATTTCAAGCAAGAGTTAAGGTTCTTGAAGTATTATAGGTGGTCATTTTCACAGTGAAGCCTGTCTTGAGTGACCACCCATTTTGCCACTGAAATACGATACGTTGAATTACCTATGAACATCATTTCTAGTTTACTCCAATATTTGAAAAAAAAAACATCTTAAGCATACATAATAATGATGGGAATGCAAAATGGGAAATAAAATTGAGTATCCTACAAAAGTCTTAATTATTGTAAAGTGGCACCTCACCCAAAGACCACCTCACTTACGAGACTACCTCACATTTCAGACCGCAAATTTTCCTTCTCTTGATAAATATTTAAAAAGTACAGAACATTATTTAAGAGACCACCTCACTAACAAGACCACATTGAGTCAATTAGTTCGGTGGTATTAATAGAAATGTGCCATTGTACTTTAATTTCATGAGATATAAGTTTAATATCTATAAATAAATCAAAACAGCAACAAAACCTTGAAATTCTCCCTTGTATAATTATTTCATGATTTTTAATAAAATATCCTTTCTATTAATAAAATACAAAATACTGAGCGATAAGTTCAGATCACAGTTTTTTTTGGTCTCATCATAGATTCATGTGTGTTTGAATGTCTATCAAAATAAAACAACTTTCAGGATTTCTAATTCAGAAAACATTTCTCAAAAGACCATCCCATCTGTTATGGGAATGAAGACTCTTTTAAAGATACAATTATTTAGCTAGTGGGTCCTTCTAAATGTGGTCCGTCAAAACAGGGTCTTGGCTTCCATTGAATGTTTATTTTGCAATAAACCAAATTTCATTGTGTCTGAATAGGAACTGGAATGGACTGTTATAACCAGCAGTGTAATAGAATGATGTGTGATATTTTGATGTATTGTTGATTGATTTTGCCAGAATCTGTGCTTCTTTTATCCAATCTTTTATTTCAGTAACATATCCACCAAAGCTCCTGAAAAGTTAGAAAAAGTTTATACTGAAACTTCAAATATCTATCAAAGCTGAAAAGTAGTGAGAGTCCCAAAAGGCCTCAATCTAATTCAAACTTATCTTTCATCACTCCCATTTCCCGTGTAATCTGCTATGGGTTACATGCAGATGACCTCTCGAAAAAGTGTGAAAGAATAGCAAAGAGATGTAATTTATTTTATAAAAAGGAAACCATCACTCTGAACAAGTCCACTGGGTTATGGAAAGAGTTCTGTACTTCCGGATTTTGTGTACTCAGTGTTGTTATATAATGTTAACACGTTTACATCTCTTTGCCATTTGATCACTTACAAAATTGTGTAAGTCACATTTTCAGTGGTTGAAAATGACATACCCATGAGGTAATCTATGTCATTTCAAGTTCCCGATTAAGGGTCCTGTTTATCATGTTAATGAACAAATTTCAATTTCATTCCCAAACTTTGTAGATATTTTCTATCTAAGCACTCACATCAAAACTAAGCACTTTACAAGTTATTATGAACCCTGTATCAATTTGTAATTAACTTACCTAACATACACCTTGAGAGATGGCAATTTGGTCAGAGAAACCACAGAATCAGATGGAAGCGGTGGTAACTTGACCTTGGGTGAGATATAAAATGACATTGTAAAGTTACTCTCACATGCCGGGCCTTGGCCAGGTATCAGTTTTGTTATCACAGGAGCTGTCATATCAATTTTTTCACCTGTATAAATAAAAAAAATCAGTTCATCAATGTAATTTGGTTTTAACTTTGATTTTAAGTTTTTGATGCTGACAGTTTGATTTAAAACTACCATAGCTAGTTTGTATATAGATTTTCATATAAATAGTTAACTGAGTGGTGTACATTGTATACATGTTATTTTAAACAGATGCAGAATTTCCAAAGACTAATTGAAATCTTATCAAATTGCATGAACCAGTTTTTGGTTGCTGTGTTGGAGGAAAGGGGTAGTGAGGGTTGTAATTTCTTATTAGCAGAGGACATTTCCCAAATGCAGTTTTAATCCCAGTTGGTCATTAGCCCATAACTTAAATCATAAAATCTCATGCACTGTAACAAATTTCAAAACATGTGAGCAACAAAATTTATTTATGTACACATGTAGATTACTGTAGTTGCTTTACCTTTTGCATTCTGGCCACTTATGTACTTGAAAAGTCGCTTGAAATCTTTGTTGATAGCTTCCTTGAAGTCTACCCCTGCTATATTTGTAGTGACCCACCGGGAAGCCGCATATTCTCTCAACTCATAATCCTGATTTAAATACAAAATGTGAATATATAAGAAATTGTGTGCATGTCTTATCTGAAAAATCAGGGGCCTGTTTTATCAAAAAGTCGTAAGTCTTAAGTACATTCACAGAAAGATCAATTATATGGCACTTACAAAAATAACTACATTGTACCTGTGGTTAGTCATAAAGACCTGACCTGATTTTGTTGTAAGTCACAAGTTCCAATTCAAGTCTTAAGTGAGGTCCTAAGACCAAGTCTAAGACTTAGGACCTTTTGTAAAAGAGGCCCCTGGGTTTTTAAACAAAAGTGTAAAACTAACATAAACCACATCGTCATTAATGCATGGTTAATTCAATCATACTGTGAAAGTGCATCCTCTATAAAAATCTTCAGCAACTGGAAATTTACATATAGCAAACAATTGTGAAATCTTTTACTAATCCCTGCCAGATCAGAATAACCACTGACACAAGGGACATATTTCAAATCCAATTATCTCCTTCAGTGAAATGACAATGTACTTAATATCTGTACATTATTGAGATGTTAAGACTTAGATACATGTACATATACATGTACATGTATAAGGAATTAACAATTTCGCAAAAGACCCGACACGGCACCTTAATTAATTATATAAATGGCCCATCAAACATTCATGATTTGTGTGATTATGACATCAAAAATTAACATTGAGAGCCAGGCACCAGACATTTGGCAATAAGTGAATTACATGTATCGCTCTTTAATTTTTTGTTATGAAAAATTAACTGAATATACATAACATAATATACATGTAGGGATTCATGTAAAATTATATTTTGCATGTACTAAGACACAGTTAACAGTTAGAAGACTGTCAGAGTACAGGGGAAAAGATATGTTACAATGTATACAGTGTATCTAGATATACATTTGTATCATAATGTACAGTAGTCAGACAAAAGTAAGTTCCCAAAAATGAATTGCGCTACACAGTGAAACTTGTATATAACAAGCTCCTTAGGGACACAACAAAACCAGTCTTTATAGGGAGTTGGTCTTTATATAGAGGTTGATTTGTACACAAACGGTATTATTGGGGACAGCAGAAAAATGGTCTTTGCAATCAGGTTATCTTACTACACACATGATCACTAAAACAGGTTTTACTGTATATCCATAATGGTTAGTAATTCTGCATTTGTTTGATTTTAAATTTGGTAATAAGACATTCAAAATAAATAAAAAATGGTACATTTAACCCTGGAAGTCAGTCTGTGCCTAATTATGATAATATTTTCGTTTGTTGACATCCATAAATTACACTGATGGTTTTATTATATTGTCTATGTATAATGTACATGTATTACATCACAGATCCATTCATTTCTTTGTAATAAACAGAAAAATGATGTTATACTCACAAAAATAATGTATTTCTCCTGAAACAATAGACTGCAATGCCACCAAATAATCATAACAAAACCTCAAATTTTTGATAATCAAGTTTTGTTAAAATTGGATGAAAGACGAAATCTCTAGGAGTTACAGTGGAACCAGTCTTGAAAGACCACCCCTACTGCCACTGAAATGTGGTCTTAAAAGACAGGTGGTCTCTCAAAACAGGTTTTATTTAAAGGATTATTGAACCAAGTAGTTTTCAGAAAGTGGTCTCAATAGACAGGTGGTCTTCTACGACAGTGGTCTCTCAAAACAGGTTCCACTGTATTGAACAAACATGAATTTATTAAGAATATATAGTCAAAACAAATTATGGGAACCTATATGGGAACACCACTGTACATGTATCAGTGTAAAAACTATACAAATGTATTACCTAGGCCTCATTGTACGTACCCAGTATCAAAACTTGAAATATAGTTACAGGCCTTTTTTGTCAGTTTTGGGAAAATGCCACTGTCAACACAATTGGGAATTTTAACGTGAATGTGTGTCACATTGGGAAAAATTGTGTGCACACATGGAAATCTAAATGCATTTTTAAATGCAATTCCCCTTACATAATTTTTTTCAATACAGTCATGAGGTCAACATCAAATTGGGATTTTTTTAAATCAAATTGGGAAAAAAATACATGAATTTTGCCTTGGAAATGGAGCTGAATACCGGCCCCATGGATACTATAGAAAAAGCCCTGAGTTAATACCTTTGTTGATTTTATAACTTTGTAAAGTGGACAGTCCAATCCATTGCAGAACTTTGGTGGCCATTTTCCTGAAGCTTCAATAACCGTTGGTTTGAAATGCAAGGTACTGCAGGAGGCGATACCAATAAGAATTGCAAAAAATAACACCTGATATGTCATCATTCTGAAAGAAAAAAATTAAAAGAAATCTGATCATTGGTTTATGAGAAGATTTTAAAAGACGTACATGCACCAAATTTCATGACAATTAGGCCTTTCTGGAGCCATTATAAGACCTAGCCCCTTTCCCTTCATACGTATTTCAATTGGTGGCTTCACATGGGGATACATGTACGTGTACATGTACATTCTGTAGTTCCTTCCAGGTTTGGTTGAAATTGGCCCATTGATTTTTTATCAGAAGTAGAAAATGTAATAATTTTATGTCTGGTAGCCAAAAAATACAAGTAGCTTCTCATGTTTTGTGAAATTACATTGTATAATGTAAATTAAAAAAAAAATCTAGGAGAGCATATCCCCCATCCCCTATCTCTAACATATATGGATTATGTTTGCTGACCCTAACCCCTCTTTGAGATGGATTATCAGTGTGACAAATTAGCGGGTAGGATGTGTAAAATGTCTGTTCAGGCTTCTAAATTTCTGATATATGTATTTTCTGAAAGAATTATGCATCATTTTTACCTACTCCCCTAGTAGTATAATCCAATGTGCTGTAGGGTATGTATTGTATAACAGTATTAAAAACTTAAATGGTATGAATGTATCCCCCCC
>BROG01000051.1:132500-222500 GCA_030159075.1 Atrina japonica
TCTAAAAAATATTTAGACAATAAATTCCAAGAATAAGAAATGGTGTCCTATATTTAAAACATATTTAGAAGTTTTGAATCTTCAGACATGCTGACCATTCAAACATTTTCAACTGGCATGTACAACTAATTGATGGTGAGGTACTTTGTAACCAGGATTTCTGGCCACCTTCGTATAACTAAAAAAAAAGAATAATTGAATGTGGCATGAAGTGACATTACAAATAGGGAAAAAAACTAAAACTCTTGTCCACTTTCTCTCTATATTTGGAATTAGCATCTATTGGGTCTGGGTAACAACTGGTTAGAGTTCTACATTGTATTAATACATGCATGTCGGATGGGGATGAAGATAGATTTCATTACAAGTTTCATTAAAATAAAATGTTTATAGGAAAGAAATTAGTATTAAAGTGAGATTTTTTATACTTATCTTTTACTTAATCTTCAGGTATTAAGGTTGATATGACTGCTCCAGTGACAACAAAAATAGAACCAGGTGCAGGACCCAACTGTGAAAACACTTTTACTGTTTCCTTTTACATTCCCCCAAAACACCAAGATGATCCACCAAAACCAACCAATCCAGATGTCTTTATAGAGGAAAGACCAGGAATGAAAGTGCTTGTAACAACATTTGGAGGTTTTGCAAAGGAAGAATCGTGGTTATCGGAGGCTCAAAAGTTAACGGAGCAAGTGGAGAAAAGTAACCAAACCTGCCAACAAGACTACTGGTACTCTGCAAGTTATAACAGCCCTTTCCAATTGTTTGGTAGAACAAATGAAGTTTGGTTTATTAAATCTGAAACAGATTGAAATTTTTATGTGGAAGTAGTTATTATAATGTCCCGTCTTAAACAACTTAAAATTGTTTGGATTTTAGAGGAAAGTGAGCATTTTGATTTGTGTAAGAACAATTACTGCCTCTTTTGAGAGTAAATGGCAATGCAAAAAATGACCAGACGAGTGTTTATCCGAAAGGAATTTTACTCTTTAAGCATTAAAGTTAGCAAATGTAGTTTACAAACGTAATATTCATTTTTGTACTATGCCATATCAGTAGCTACTTTAGTGGAACATGGCATGACAGACCATTTATAAAGAGACCACCTATTGTGGGACATGCCTTGAGAGAGACCATTTACTGATATAAAAAGACCTCCTATAGTGGCAGGGAAGGATCCAGGATTCTTTGGAAGTGGGGAGGGGGGGTTGAGTATGAACTTCCAGGAAATTAAGTATCGATAGTAACGCAGGAACTGTGCATGCGACCCGGAACAACAAGTCTACAGGACTGGATAGTAACTAATTTTGTTATTTGATATTAACGTAACAATCAGTCAATAGCTAGCTCTCTCTCTCTCCTTATTATTATTTTTTTTAATTTTTCACGGGGTGGGCGGATATCCCCAGCAACCTCCCCCTGAATCTGCCAATGAGTGAGACATGCCTTGAGAGACCATTTATAAAAAGACCACCTATAGTTGGACATGTCTTGAGAGACCATTTGTTAAAAAATAAAAAACCACTTTTAGTGGAACATGCCTTGAGAGATGATTTATATTAAGACTAGCTACTGTATAGTGGAACATTCCTAGAGAGGCCATTTATAACAAACCCACATGTATGTACAGACAAGGTCAAGGGTCGACCCTCAGTGCTCATTTATTTATTTATTTTTACATGTATTATCATTATTTTTTTTTTTATATATTCAAGATTTGTAGACAATAGCATAAACTACAAAAAATGGCTGATAATAACCCACAACCCAGAAATTGAATTGTACATACATGTAACAAGTTTGCCATAAGTTATACACTGTACACAAATGTTGTACAATTTATTGATCAGAGCCATAACTTATACAATGTACATAAATGTTGTACAATTTATTGATCAGAGCCATAAGTTATACACTGTACACAAATGTTGTACAATTTATTGATCAGAGCCATAAGTTATACACTGTACATAAATGTTTATATACTATTCAGAGCCATAAGTTATACAATGTACATAAATGTTTATATACTATTCAGAGTCATAAGTTATACAATGTACATATACATGTATATAAATGTTTTACAGTTTAGATACATAGTGCTACTTTTGATACATTTCTTTATGTTTACAGGTACATATACATACATGTATATGAATATTAATTTTAAAATGTTATACAGGGTAAAAAATTGTATAATAAATCAGATTAAAAGAAGGAAATTTTAATTATTTCTGTTTTTTGTTCCTGTTTGTATACAATATAGGTATTGATACAAGTAGTGAAAATTATTCACCAACTGACATGAATAATTCATGATCAAGTCTTTATTGTGACTTTTAGCTAGTTTGACAAAGAATTGCATAAACATATTATTTTTCCCTTCCTGAAATATTTCTATGAATTGAATAAATATTATCCATTTCATTGTTTTAAAATAAACTACATCACTGTTTAAGATTCAAGGGAATGATAAAGATCCTGGATGCTTAAAGATATTTACTTAACCTACATGTAACCATGGAAACAAATGTTGAATTAACATTTTAGTTAATTGTATTGTTGTAAGTCAATGAAGATATGTTCAACTATCAAATTCTTATCAAAAATGTGATTTTATGTTAATATTATTATTTCGAATTTTTTCTACTTTTACTACCGGTACTTGTATTTGATGTACAATAACAAATAAGAGCTATACAGGGGCATAAAAATCTTACATCCGTATGTATTTTGTGAAAATAATGTCAGGTCCAGTGTGGTATGCACATGCAAATACTAAGGTTGAATTGATCAATTGCAAGTGAACTGGGAGACTCAAGCAATTTTCACAAAATGTATAGGAATTTAAGAATTCTCCTGTCTGTACATGTATATCTCTTTTTTGTTAGTGTTGTATCAATCCCAGTAGTAAAAAAGGAAAGGATATTTTTTGAAAAAAAATGCAGCTAATGTTCCTTTTAAAAATAAACTACATCGCTATTCAAGATGCACAGGAGGGATACAGATCCTGGTTGCTTTGGGATATTTATATAACCTATATGTACCCATGAAACAAATGCTGAATTAAAATTTTAGTTAATTATACTGTTGTAAGTCAATGAAGTTAAGTTTAACTAATCCAGTAATTATCAAAATTGTAATTTTATGCTTTTTGATATCATACAGACAATCTATGAAAGAGCTTCTGACAATCTGTACCTCCTCAGTATACTAATTATGAGGCATCTTCAAATATATCTATTATGTGATAACCATTTAAAGGTTTACAGGCTGTCATTTTGTTGAAAATAGAATTTCCCTTGATTAGGCCAAAACTTTGATTAAAAAGATTAAGAGAATAAATTGCCTTTGAAAATTTTAACATATGCATATGAAATGAAATATGCTGTCGATTGATATTCCTGTCATCCAGTCACATTGTAAGAATACAGATGTGTACTTGCCCATTTTTCAGATTCGATTCCTTTTCACAAATACAACGTTATAACAAGTTTTTTTAACCTTGGATTTTGTAAGACCATTTTATTTGTATAAAATGTTAAATATTTGAAACTTTTAATACATCCATTTTGAAAGCTTGGATCAAAGTATAACTATCTGCATGTACATGTATAATAGGATATACATGTAGTAAAATCCATATAACCTGGCAGGCTGGAGTCTTGTGAACCCTTTCTTGACCCGGATGAGTTTAGATTTTAGGTAATGCAGTATTATGAGAGTAAATATTACACTGACAAGAGTAATTGGTGCTACCTGCACCATACCCAGGAAAGTCCAGTTGATAAATTAATAAATCGTTTTTACCATCAAGTTTGTCGTAACTGAAAAGTGAGATTAAATATAACACTGGCAAAAGTCGGTCCTACCCGCACCATACCCAGGAAAATCCAGTTGGTAAATTAATGAATCGTTTTTACCGTCAAGCTTGTCGTAACTGAAAAGTGATTCGAATCATCCGTATGATAATCAAAAGGTTTCTCCATCCCATCAAGTTATGTGAATTGGGCAATACAGTAGTTTAAGATGAAGACACAGAGAATATACAAATGTACATATTACACACTATAAAAGCAAACTTTTATGCCAAGAATTGGAAAGAAATTTAAGCAGAAGTGCAATTTACATCTAATCAACAGATGCAATAAAACTTGAAAACACCAATTTTTTATGTCTCAGTGAAATTTAATTTGTGTGGCAAACAGATGCAGATTATTCAGTATAAAATGACTGCCCATTTATTATTAATCAAGTATCTTGCATAGATAGAGATGTGTTTCTTTGCAGAGATTTGCTGTATCGTGATATTAAATGACAGGGCCTAGTACCATTTACATATTACGTCTAAGAATGCAATGTATTCTCATATTGATCTGCTTAGCCAATCAGATTTCAGAGTTAACCAAAGTTGAGTAAAAAATTTTGACTTCAGTAGTTTTCAAGTTTTATGGTGCCAGGCTGAGAAGGCACTACTTTACCTACTGTTATCAAGTAGAGATTTAAATGATTTATTCAGTTTATTAACTCACCAGTCCAAAGGGCCAATTAGCTATTGGTATGGCCAAATGACCATCGTCTGTCAGCGTACATCTATTTACTTTTCATTTAAATAACTTCTTCTCAAGAACCACTTGACAGATTTAAGCCAAATAATGCAGGAAGCTTGATTCTGGGAAGAGACGTCAAGTTTGAGACCATAAAGAGACTACCATAGTATTAATAGGGGCTCCAAAAGGAACCAACATAAATGGTTGAAACTTGGCAAATCTTTTAAAATGTCCTTCTTATGAACCTTTAATCTGATTTCTTTCAAATTTTGTATACATGATTGGTGAATCAATATCTACAAAGTCTGCAAATTAAAATGAAATTAATTCACAAACAAGCCATTAGCGAGACCTCACAATAGGTGTGGAACTGTGAATTTTGACCTGTGCAATGAACTTAGGGTAAATTTAGTACATCACTTGTTCATACAATGTATCTTGGATTTGTTAAAAAAAATGCTGTCTTATCCATGTACACTCAACTCTTGTTATAACAGCTAGGTTTGGATCCAGAAAAATTGCTGTTATATCAAATATGGTGTTACTGGTATATAAAATTTCCAGGCTTGATGCCAAAATAAGATTGCATGAACAATGAACATACTTTGTTGTTAAACTACTATTAGATATTAAAATTCAATTCAGTATGACTGTTTGACTACAACATATAAAATTGTTTTTATTGTTATTTTCATTCTATCAATTTAATACCGTTAAATTATCACATTATTATGCTTTGCTGTTATAGCAAGTCAATTCTACAGGTACAATGCATGTTTGTTCCCATGAAATTTCTGTTGTTACCCAAAAATGCTGTTATATCGAGTGCCACTTCAACAAGGGGCGGATCCAGGATTTTTGAAAGGGGGGGGGTTTGAGCATTAACTTCTTCAATAGCAGAAAATAACATATAGTACATCATACTATTGTTCATTAATTTAGCAGATTTAAGTTGGACAAAATGTTAGTTCAATATATATAGGGAGGTACAGTGGAGAAAGTAAACAGAAAAATTATGTGCCAAGATGACAAGAATGCAGGAAAAAATTCAAATTTTGTTATTTTAAATGTGTCTTAAACATGTTTTTGTAAATTTCTGTTCATTAAACATTTGACAAACTGTTGAAATGAAATTTGATGAGGTTTCATATTTTCAAGGGACATAACTCTTGGTAACATATATCCCCATACAATGTAGCCTACTATTTTCACTAGATTACCAGTGGGTATTATCACTGGTATACAATGTAACAGGTTCTTTTCCTGTAAAGTTTTTGTTTGTTTTGTGTGTGTGTGTGGTCATGTGTGTGTGTGTTTGTGTGTGGGGGATGTCTTGAAATCTTCAAATGCATATTTCTTTTGAATTCTAATGATCAGGCCTTTTTATAGCTTCCCCAATACCATATTGACCCCATTTCTAATGCAAAATGCATGTATTTTTTCACAATTTTATAAAAAAAATTCCAATGGTACAGACCATGACCGTAATGATAAATAAATTAATACATGAAGAACTGCATATAAAAGAGATTCTATTACATTTAGATTCACTTGCATACAAACTATTTTCTTCATTTTGACACAAATCCACATTAGAATATTTAATTATGTTGCCAAAAGGAATATTTAAAAAATATGACAGAAAAGGGCCAGATGCTTGTTAAATTTGTATGCAATTTTTCTTTGTTTTGGTACATGATAAAAATTAACAGAAGGACAAATACTTTGTATTTTAAAAATATGATATAATGTGTAAATGATATGATACAAACAATTAGAATGTATAGATTCTAATATATATATATATATATATATATATATATATATATATATATATATATATATATATATATATATATAATATAAATTATGTTATCATAACTTCATGCATGCTCATGTAATATAGTGTCCTGAAGTATGGTAGAAGAGAACCCTTTAAATTGTGTTTCATAAATTTGTATTCGATAAAAAAAATTTTCTCGATAATACGGGTATTTATCTGAACCACCCAAAACCAGTCAGTCACAAACATTTCAAACGTTTTACCTGTTGTCGTCAATCAGAGTTACCTCCCGTAATTATGTTTTTACGAATAAGAGTTCTCTCTCTTTTGTTTACGGAAATGCTACGGATTTGCTGTTCAATGTAGTATACATACTCCTGTGTACAGTGAATATCAGTTTCGTATTTTTCCTTTACAATGCACAAAATGTACATAAAATCATAAGTGGGTGAGAAAATAAATAAAATAGAAAATGCACATGTAATGTTATTTACATTTCAAAACTTTTATAAATGTTATAAAATAATCATTGAATGCAAATATTCTGTCCTCGATTAACGGAACAGCAATACTTTTAGGTAGATCGTGATCAACCGAGATAGCTATTACAATTTACACTGATCACTAGGGAAGTAGCAGACAACACGAAAATGGCAGAAAACGTGAAAGTTGCAGTCAGAGTTCGGCCATTCATATCCTTTGCAAATATTTTGTTTTTTAAATTTTCACCACAAACGTAAGTTATTATACTTTTATAATTCTGCCAATTATCAATTTCTGCCAAAATTCTACAAAGAATTTTGCAATTCTTTACAAATGACCACGTACAAATTACCAAACTTATAAAATTTCACACACGCACGTATATTCTAAATAGATAAATGAATAAATAAAATTGATTGTGAAAATAAGAATTTTTAATGTTTCAAACACATCTTTAACCAATGTAAATTGTATTACACAAACAGGCACTTTTCCCTTTGGGCTAATTAATTGGCTTTTGCCTTTTTTGGAAATGTAAAATTCCTCAACCAAATTCTGATTAATCCATCTGAAATTGAAAAGATTTAGGTTCATTATATGACATTGTAGCTGTAGGTTTGAAAAGAAAAACACCTGTTAGCTAGTGTTAGAGTTTTACCCTCAGTCATTGATGGAGTACGTCAGTTGTCACTTCAATGTTTATAACAAAAGTCATAATTTTGAGCGAGTCTGACTGAATCGCAATGTTTTAGAAATGTTTCGGCCATACTTCCACTTCGTCCATAGGTCGTTTCGGCTACGGTACCATTTTGGCCGTAGACATTTCGGCCATACTTCCACTTCATCCATTGGTTATTTTGGTCATAGACGTTTCAGCCACACAATTTTATAGTGGTTGTAATATTCAGTTTCACTTTGATAAGAGTGACTGTATTCCTTGCAAGAGCTCTGCATTAGAGGGTTACATGTACATTCTATGAATCAACACTGGGACGCATTGGATCCTGTGTAGTGTTAAAAAAAACCCCAAAATATCATTATAATTGTCTTAATTTAATCACTTTAATGTACTGTACCTAAAACTGGTATAAAATTTTAATGAAATATATTGTGATGTCATCAGTTGTAAGTGATATTTTATAATTTAATATTACATGTAAAATGGAATAATGCCAGCTATATAGCTAGTGCAATGAGGTTTCTAGAACCATGACAATGTCATGGTACATAATGTATACCTCTGCTACAAGTCACATCTGAAAGACATTTGTGATGTTCTCTTCATAAGTCGACCAGCTGCTACAATGTATCTAAAATGAAAAGTCTTTGAGATAAACCAGTGTCGGACCTAATGCATATGCCAAAGGCAAAGTCACCTCTGGTCAGGGGCAGGGTGACCACTGGTCAGGTGTCAGAATGATGATGGTTGGCTAGGAACTGGAGCATATGACCACTAGTAGGGTATGAGCAACAAGGTGACCAATAGTCAGTTGTCACAGATAGGGTATTCAGTGATAAAGTAATATATCCCAGGCTTTTAGCACTAGCTAGCAGTAGCTATGATGTACATATGTTATGATCGGTGCCTAATAAGGGAATATCACCACTGTTTTTAGCATTTGTTCTAAAGCAGTGATATAGGTGTAAGTACACGTAAATCTAAAGCCTGTAATTAACTTTTGTCAAAGTTCTATTTCAGCGCTCTAATCTTATCTAATCAATTGACCTATCGCCAAGTGTATAACACATGGCTGTCCATGTGCTTTTTTGACGTCATTTGATTGTGATGTCATGATCACAAAAGTGTTTGATAGGCCATTTAATTGTCATGTCATATTATGGAAACTTTCGCCAAAAGGTACGGTGTCAGAATTTTGCGATTGGTCAATTGATCAGGTGAATAACTGAAGGAAATTTATTATCATACCGCTTGTATTTACATTTAATGTAGCTATTTAATGTTTTCTGAACGTAATAAGATATGTGAACAGAGGCAAATTATACCATTTATAACATAATAGTAAATTTAATGACTGATTTTTCAAACACATATATATACATGTATATGTATTCATCAAATAAAGCCTTTCTGTGTCAATATCTTATTAAATTTACTGTCAAGCCATAAAACATGATTTTCATGTTACATTAATAATTTGTGGTTTATTCATTTCGCACACAAAAATATGTTCATGTACATAAAAGACAGTGCAAGCATATTATAATACTTGTTTATGCTATTCTAGTACTTGAATTAAAAAATTTCAAAGAGACTAGAATTACATTTAATGTCCCCACTATTTGAAAATGATCATCATAAACATAGATCAAATTGAAATGTCTTGGTGCTATGGTATATAACTTTAGCCAGAGGATCTTGCATTGCATTCATTTGTATAATTCCTGGTATTTTCGTCTACGTACAAGAACTAGTTTATATTTTCAGTCTAATACTTTAAGCCGTAGTTTTGATTCCAGGTATTTAAATATAATTAGGCGTGAAACATATTACATAAGTCAAGTTGACATTTTCTGTTAGCACTACACAAACATCTCTTTCTATAAGTTACCATATGTGTAACTGTGATTAACTTCGTATTTTACAAGTTACAACTTAAACAAATACCGGTATGTCTATACTGTGTTGTTAGTTAGTTTTTTGAAGGGCTATCAACTCCATTTAATTAAAACCTCTGATCCCTATTGTGTAATATATTTTTTTTTTCACTTTTAAGGCCCTTACATTTATGTGAGATCAAAATTAAAAAAAAGGTTTCTTTGATGTGACCCAAGCAAGCTAACTACAAAGCCTCACTCTAATTTTTTCTAGACAGAATTTCCGGATTATTTTTTCTTATCAAAAATCTGAAATTTTGTCAAATTTACTTATCAAATTAATCCAAAAGAAAATAAAAGATTTGATGACTAATATCAACCACATGCTCAAAATGCTAGTCGAGGCGTATTAAACAAATAATTTTGTTATGATGGTCCAATGATAGTTAAAATTTTGAGACTGGAATTATGACATAAATATTATACATGTACATTACATGTAGCTTAATTAGAAAACATATTGAAATTTGTAGTACATGTATAGAAGGGGGAAATAATCATATGGCACTATTTGTTGGCATGTCACAGAGATGATTAGATTTGCCTTCTAATTTGTGTTTTAAATATACAATTTTGAGTCAAACTTAAGTGGACATGTAAATGAAAATTTGATGTCATTGATACAGTGTATATGATGTGATTGGGGTACATATAAACTGCAACACTGTTGAAAGCAAATTGAAAGTGGGGGGGCTAAACCAACTTAAAACACACACACGCCAGAAACATCTAGGCATGTACATGTACTTCCACTCACACGAGTCATACCCGTATTTACAGGGAAAATTATAAATAAGTAGATGTACACAAATAGTATCATATGTCCTCTTTCATAGAGTAAAGCTTATATGGGAGTAGATGTATGGAAAGAGTATTATATCCTCTCTCATAGGGTAAGGCTTATATCATTTATATGGGAGTAGATGTACACATATAGCATCATTCCCTCTCTCATAGGGTAAGGCCTACATGTATATGGAGTAGATGTGAAGAATGTTCAGTTAAATGGTAACTGGCAATCACTCATACAAAATTGAATGATTATCAGAAATTCTGTTATTGAATTGACTGGTATTACATTGAAACCTGTCATGAAAGACGACTGTCATAACTCAGAAGATACCGCCTGTACTGAGATCACATTTCTATGACAGATGGGATGGTGTCTTAAGACAGGCCTCACTGTACAACAAAGTCTGACAAGGGCTACTTTTTGCCCAGTGTATGAAAATTTGAAATGTACCATCTTGAAATTATCCTTGACAAATTCTTACAATGAACGAGAAAAACAGAGAAATGCAAACCTCATTATCGGCATGTCGGGCAATACTACAGAAATCAAAGATCCAGAGGACATGAAGAAAGAACCACGGAAGTTTACATTTGATTTTTCATATTGGTCACATGACGACTTTACAGAAAATAGCAATGGATACCTTGAACCAAAGAGTTCCAAATATGCTGATCAGGTTCGTAACATTTCCTTTATACATGCAGGGATTTTCCACTCTATCATATGGGGTTGAAATAAGGCCCTCTTCCCAATTCAAAATCTATGTATTTTTTCTCAGTTTGCAGTCAAAATTTCCCAACTGAAGTAAAATGACAAAAATTTGAAGAGATTCTTGTATTTTTACACAGTTTTTTGTGTTTCTGGATTTCCCAATTTAATCAAAATGTTGCTAAAATTCACAATTCAAAAGGCCCAGGCCACATTCCCAAGAGTGTGGAAAATCCCTGACATGTTATTTTTTTTATGTCATTTCTATAAATATGCACTTGCATGTACATATAACTATAGTCAAAATTGTCTATAAAAACACTCAAGGGAACCAACAAAAGTAGCCATTGTAGACATGTGCCCTTTATAAAGAGGTGGCTTTTAATGCAAGTTTGACTGTACATGTACATTTGTATTTGTGTGAAATATCCAGGATTACATTGTAAAAGGTTACTATTATCGTACATGTTGTAAGCTATGATATTTCATGTGTACAATCATTTTTCATCCACTACATGTAGTATGTGTACTTGTAGTGGAGCCTTCACATAAAGTCTTGCCACAGCCTGGAATGGAGTAGACTTCTTTATACAGTCATAAAACTTGCATGTACCATGTAATCTCGTTCTGTCAAAATTGGATAAGTCGGAATAACAGTTATGTAGAGGTTGAACAGTTGTTCCTCATTTTTATGGATAGATAATTATATCTATTAAAATCCGAATTCCAGATATCCCACAGTTCATATTGGTGGTCCCATAAATTTCAAAATAATGAGATTCCATTATTTGGAAAAGATACACCTCACAAATTAAAGGATTTGGGTCCAGTTAACCTTTCCTTGTGAACCCCTAGGGTATTGACAAGCTACACACGCTATGACGTCACAATACAATCTATGCTGTAGTGTGTCTGTGTCATCTAAAATCATGATGTGCATAATATCAGATTTCATTTGCTTAGATCTCCAATCTACATGTATTTAAAACATGGGAGAAAAATAATCAACCTCTACTTTGAGGGTATGACAAAGGAATCTCAATTCGAGGGTAAGATTATTGAATGACAAACCCTCGGATTGAGATTCCTTTGTCATACCCTCAAGGTAGGGGTTGATTCTATTGATCAAATGCTCAAAATACATGAATGATGTACCTTATGGAAATTACAAAATCTCCTGGATTAGTCTCAAAGCCATTAAGGTGTCCTGTCATAGTTAGAATTGACATAATAATAATAAAAAACTAATTCTAGTGGTACAAGTCCAGAGTAGTGTGAGTCAAAATTTGTGGAACTTCACATATGACTGATGATATTTGCATATGATAAAACGTTCTTGATGATATACCAGACAATGATAAGATAAATGAAATCCATTTTCATCAGTTCATCAGAAACTTGATGTACATGTAGTCAACGCTGTAATTTTTATGATGTAGTTATAATTAAATATCACAAAAAAAACCCTCAAAAGCTGTTATCTGGCAGTAATTCAAGAAACTAATTAGTTCATTAAATCTTGTAAAATGTACATTTACAACTGTAGTTAAATCAATGCAGGAAGTTAAATCAATGCAGGATGCATGCTGCAAGCTTGCCTTTACTGCCATAATATTAGGTAGTTCAAGGAATAGTAATAATAGATACATTGTATAATGTATATACATACATGTATATAAAACGTCAAAAAGTCTGAGAATTGTAAGATTACGCATACATCTAACAGAAGTCTTACGTTTATGGCTGTTATTTACAAATCTAGATACAGTTGTCGGTAACATCAATTCAGGGATCATAAATTTTTAATGTTTGTTTACACAAGACAGAAAGGTCATTTAGAGGATTCCATCTTGTTGTTTATACATGTATATATGTTGTCATGATACTCATTTTTACAATACAAATGAAGTTTTAACCTCTCATCATAAATTTCTTTTAAGGAGGGGCACAAGGGAAATAACTCCATAAAATAGAAGGTCATGTCTTGTGCAAAAGTGGGTGTTATGTTCATAGCAAA
This sequence comes from Atrina japonica, assembly GCA_030159075.1. Classification (NCBI taxonomy): domain Eukaryota; kingdom Metazoa; phylum Mollusca; class Bivalvia; order Pterioida; family Pinnidae; genus Atrina; species Atrina japonica. The sequence goes on from BROG01000051.1 coordinate 145,454, forward strand.
AATCTAATTCAACACTGGATCATGTGTTCACAGTAAAAACCTCGTACAACCAATACTAAATTATTTGTTTGCAGTAAAAAAAAAAACCCATACAACAGTACAACACTGGGTAATGTGTTCCCAGTAAAAATCCAATATCACACTGGCTTATGAAAACCTCATACAACCAACACTGGGTTACTTGTTTGCAGTAAATACCCCATACAACAGTACAACACTGGCTAATGTGTCATATATGCCATAGTTCAATATAATAGTAAGTCATGTGTCCGTAGTTCAATATAATAGTAGGTCATGTGTCCATACTCCAATGTAACAGTAGGTCCTGTGTCCATACTCCAATATAATAGTAGGTAATGTGTCTGCACTCCAATATAATAGTAGGTCATGTGTCCATACTCCAGTATGATAGTAGGTCATGTGTCCATAGTCCAATATAATAGTAGGTCATGTGTCCATACTCCAATATAATAGTAGGTCATGTGTCCATACTCCAGTATGATAGTAGGTCATGTATCCATAGTCCAATATAATAGTAGGTCATGTGTCCATACTCCAATATAATAGTAGGTCATGTGTCCATACTCCAGTATGATAGTAGGTCATGTATCCATAGTCCAATATAACAGTAGATTATGTGTCCGTACTCCAATATAATAGTAGGTCATGTGTCCATACTTCAGTATGATAGTAGATCATGTGTCCATACTTCAGTATGATAGTAGATCATGTGTCCATAGTTTAATATATTAGTAGGTCATGTGTCCATAGTCCAATATAATAGTAGGTCATGTGTCAGTACTCCAATGTAATAGTAGGTCATGTGTTCATAGTCAAAAATAATAGTAGGTCAATTGTCCATAGTCCAATACAGTAGTGGGTCATGTGTCCAAAGTCCAACAGTTATGTGTCATGTGTCCATTGTCTAATACAATGATGGTGTATTTGTCCATAGTCCAATATAATATTAGGTCATGTGTCCAGGTATCCATAGTCCAATACAATGATGGTATATGTGTCCATACTGCAATATAATAGTAGGTCATGTGTCCATAGTCCAATAGTTTACCAGGTATCCATAGTCCAATACAATTATTGTGCTTTTGTCCATACTCCAATATAAAAGTAGGTCATGTGTCCATAGTCTGATAGTTTATCAAGTGTCCAATAGTCCAATACAACAATAATTATTGTGTCTGTAGTCCAATACAGTAGTGGGTCATGTGTCCATAGTCCAATACAGTAGCTGTGATAGTGGGCCACATGTCTAAAACCCAATGCATTAGTGATTCATGTGTCCAAAGTCCAATGCAGTAGTGGGTCAAGTGTCCACAGTCCAATACAATAGTGGGTCATGTGTCCAAAGCCCAAATCAATAGTGTGTCATGTGTCCAAAGTCCACTGCAATTGTGGGTCATGTGTCGAAAGTCCAATGTAATAGGGTGTCATGTGTCCAAAGTCCAATGCAGTAGTGGGTCATGTGTCCAAAGTCCAATGCAATAGTGGGTCATGATGATGTGTTAAAGTCCAATGCAGTAGTGGGCCATGTGTCCAAAGCCCAATGTCATAATGGGTCATGTGTCCTAAGCCCAATGCCATAGTGGGTCATGTGTTCAAAGTCCAATGTAATAGTGGATCATGTGTCCAAAGGCAGGCAAAGTCTAATGCAATAGTTGGTCATGATGATATGTCCAAAGTCCAGTGCAGTAGTGGGTCATGTGTCCAAAGTCCAATGCAATAGTGTGTCGTGTGTCCAAAGTCCAATGTAATAGGGGGTCATGTGTCCAAAGTCTGATGTAATAGGTGGTCATGTGTCCAAAGTCCAATGTAACAGGGGGTCATGTGTCCAAAGTCTGATGTAATAGGGGCTCATGTGTCCAAAGACTGGCAAAGTCCAATGCAGTAGTGGGTCATGTGTCCAAACAATAGTGTGTCATGTGTCCAAAGTCCACTGTAATTGTGGGTCATGTGTCCAAAGTCCAATGTAATAGGGTGTCATGTGTCCAAAGTCCAATGTAGTAGTGGGTCATGTGTCCAAAGTCCAATGCAATAGTGGGTCATATGTCCAAAGTCTAATGCAGTAGTGGGTCATGTGTCCAAAGTCCCATGCAGTAATGGATCATGTGTCCAAAGTCCAATGTCATAATGGGTCATGTGTCCAAAGTCCGATTCAATAGTTGGTCATGTGTCGTAGTCCAATGCAGTAGTTGGTTACGTGTTAACAGTGTTGTTTCATATGGATGTAGGTACAATTCATCAATGATATAAATTTTAGATTACATGTAGGTATCTCATCTATAATTTGCACATTAAAATCTTCAGGTTTGTTGTGCATTATTGTTTATTTGATATTTGCAGGGGAAATTCAAACTCCCGGTAGTTGATAGATTTATATCTAGTCCTGAATACAAAGGCTGTTTAAAATATATAACAGAAATACTTGTAACATAGATCTCAAACAGTCTACTTCTTTGAAATATACCGTACACATATTTTAGCACCAATTAAAAGATAATAAAGAATTATAGAATGTGTGTATGCATTGTTATAGTACTACAAATGTACAATTGGTGGTGTGTTCCAGTAGTTTTATGTTTCATAAAGTCGTATAATAGAACTTAGATATACACCTTCTGTTTAAATCCATTGTAAACATTTTTCAATTTAAAATCCATGACAGAGTGCTTTACTTAGTCATATTATAAGTTTGTCTTTGTTGGTCTCCTGAAATTGTGTTTCAAAGATAAGTTTAGTAGATTAATTTCATTTAATTTTAGATGCCTACCTGTAGATATGCTTTTAGTTGTCAAGGTTACAAAGATACAAGTAATTTATGACTTTTAAATCCTATTATCAAACTCACGAAAGATGTATCATCAGATGATTTGTATTTTAATTACAGTCATGATTCAGATATAGGATAGGTGTGATAAATTTACCGCTGCACGTACAAATACATATGATAAATGTACCTCAGCAGTATATATATTTATATATATATATATATATATATATATATATATATATATATATATTTATATATATATATATATATATATGATCAATTTACTTGTACGTGTACATTATCCATATCACATATGATAAATTTACCTGTACATGTATGTAAACATATGATAAATTTACCTGTACTTGTATGTAAACATATGATAAATGTACCTCAGCAGTACAAATACATATGATAAATTTACTTGTATGTGTACATTATACATATACACATATGATAAATTTACCTATACATATATTTAAACATATGATAAATTTACCTGTACATGTATGTAAACATATGATAAATTTACATGTACATGTATATGATGAATTTACTGTACATATACATATGATAAATTTACCTGTATGTATACATATTATAAATTTACCTGTATGTACACATATGATATAATACATATGATAAATTTACTATACATATGCATGTGATAAATTTACCTGTACCTGTACATGACTATGATGAATTTACCTGTACATATACATATGATGAATTTACCTATACATATACATATGATTAATTTACATGTATGTATACATCATAACCATTCTTTCACAGAATTTCATAAAATTTGATTTACCGTATACCTGGAAACTTTTGCCACAGGTTATTTTTTGTCCTTTGGCAGCAGAAAACATTTTCTCCGTAGCCCATGTATTTCATGTTAATTTGCCCTACATGTGGAATGTACATGTAAATCACCATGCATTGTCCAATGAAGGGCATGTACAGTTAATTAGCTTGAGAATTTTGCTTTCATTTTAAATTTATCCTCTCATCCAAGGGCAAAAAAAAACAAAAACAAAAAAACAAAAAAAAAAACAAAAAAACAAAAAACAAACAAAAACAAACAAACAAAAACATTGTGTAAAGTGGCAAGATCATATGAAGCCGAGGCCACATAAATGATTTGCTGTATTGATCTTATCATATTTAATGATATACTTCAGTATTAAATCCTGAAACTTAAAAGTGATCCTGGAAATTCACTTTTTGTATATAATTCAATCAGTATTTCCAGTACAGTTCTTCGAATATGTCTTCAGAGACCACTGGTGTGAATGACCACTACCTTCTAAAAACCACTCAATTAAATATCTCTATGAATAAAACCTGTATTGAGAAACCACCTGCCTTGAGAAACCACACTTCAGTTACAGCAAGGGCAGTATCTCAAGACAGGTTCTACTGTATTGTATTGAGAACATTAAATTTTGATTGATTGGAATATACAGTTGAATCCAAATATATTAAAATCAAAGTGAAAGGAATTTTACTTTTATTCTATAGACTGGTTTTCAAAGTAAGAGGTTTATAATGGTAAAAAAGACAATTGGCCGGGGAATCAAAATCGTTTCAAATAAAGCGGGATTTCAATGTAACAGGGTTTAATGTGAGTGGGTTTAACTGTACATGTAATTTGCATTAGATTTAATCCAGCAGAGTAGGGTCATGACTTCTTTTTGTGCTCGTTGGGTAGTTGTAGTTTTTTACCTAAAATAATGAGAAATACATGGGTAAATGATACAAGTGATTGGTAAGTATTTCTTCTACAAAAGTTCATATGAGGGCCAAAAATATGATTCATTTGAAATTTTAAGGAGGGGCAAATTTAGTGTAGCCAGATTTCATATTTATGACTTGAAGACAGTTAGACAGAAGATAAATACATCACAAAATACTTAAAACAACATTACATAATGATAAATATTTATATACGGTATACATTTCAAATGGAAAAGTAATACAAAGGGAGGTAATCAAATTCTACCCTGTCCATTGTAATGTACCTTAACTCACCATGCCCAGAAAAACAATTGACTTTTCCATAAAGACCAGTCTAAATGTGTCTTTGAGGGTGATTGAGTTGACCTATTGATTACTGTTATGCCAAAAATATTAAGATTACACCACCTAAATCTTAAAAAGAACTAAAAACTCCAAAATAAAAAGAAGACAGAGCAAAACTTCCCTGTGAATCAGTAATTATAGGATAAAGAATGCATAATATACTTGAACATTTAAAAATTTACATAGGTCAACAATCCCATCTTATGTTTGAGGAGTATAATTAAACCAAATGAAAGCCTGTCTTATAAAGACCTTTGTGCGGCCTCGATAAATATTTGTCTATTTTAAGTCTTATATCAAATAGCCCGCTAGCTGGTTGAATATTTTATTTTGATTTAAAGATTTAACATTATTCCTGTGTTTTTGATAGTGATTAAGAGTATGTAGGTTGATATAGACTCTGACAATTTATTTTCACCCTAAAAGAATAAACATTTTAAGAAGATAAGTTGAATTTGTATCATTGTTGGTTCTAGACTTTAATGGTGCCTGTAACATGTTTAACCGGAACCATTTTCTGTTTTTGAAAGAATTATTCATCATGAACTTTTTCAAAAAAATAATTTTCCACATAATTATGTAGGAGTCATAGAAGAAAAATCTTACACACACTGAGGTGCTGATTCATATTGTTTTTACTGTAGATTTCCTATATTTCACAGATTATATCTGGAATACATGTCGACATAATCTGTGTAGTGTGTATCTTTGATACTAAATATAAACCTAGTTCTAATTCCCAACACCCCTGATTTTGATAGATTAAAATCAAATTTCTTACATTGTCAGTTTACACTTTATTTTCCTACATTCCAGATCTATGATATGACTCCTCACACTCCTGATTTAAAGTTTAAATTCCAACATCAATTACTTATATGCAAATTAGATTTGATTTTTCTGCACAAGAGATTCACAGATTCATGTGTAGCATTAGTGACATCCTACATTAGTGACTTGTAGTTATAGTTCAATTTTTTGCATCATTGACTTACAGTTCAATTTTCTACACTTCTGATTTTATTCATAGTTTAAGTTTAAGTTAAAACTTATTTATTTTACAACCATTGACAAACAAGTCAACTTATCGTACATGTCTCTCGTTGGCTCTGATGTTAGCAAGCTGGGGTCCTAGCTGTGGGAGGAAATCGGAGTACCTGGAGAAAACCCGTGAGTCTGACGTGCCGACCTTCATATTCATAGTTTAATTTCATTAATTTATAGAGATTTAAACTTCTATTTCCCATTATTTATCAGTTTTCTAATCTTAAGTTTGATTTCCTTTATTCCATAATTTATTGTTTGAATTTATACATTCTACATGTAGGTCAGACTTTTACAGATAATTCTAAGTTGGTTGTTAGAGAATTTACTGCATACATTAAAATTACACTGGCTATCCTAGTTATTGTTCTTTTCTTGCTATGGTTATCCAGTCGGTAATAAAACACTTTTCCCATGTGAAGCCTGTCTCACCCGAATAGTGAGTAGGATTGACTGTTTGACAATCGAAAGGTTACTCTGCCCCGCCAAATTATGACTGAATCAGACAATACAAAACAAGAGCTGTGGGAGAAAAACATAACTCAGCTATCTCAGAGCTATCTAAAGCAGAAATATCTACATCCTCACACTATAAAAACATAGTTCAGCTATCTCACAGATATCTAAAACAGAAATATCTACATCCTCACACTATAAAAACATAACTCAGCTATCTCACAGATATCTAAAACAGAAATATCTACATCCTCACACTATAAAAACATAGTTCAGCTATCTCACAGATATCTAAAACAAAAATATCTACATCCGCACACTATCCATAGTTCAGCTATCTAATCTTAACAGAAATATCTACATCCTCACACTATAAAAACATAGTTCAGCTATCTCACAGATATCTAAAACAGAAATATCTACATCCGCACACTATAAAAACATAACTCAGCTATCTCACAGATATCTAAAACAGAAATGTCTACATCCGCACACTATAAAAACATAACTCAGCTATCTCACAGATATCTAAAACAGAAATATCTACATTCTATCTCACAGATATCTAAAACAGAAATATCTAGATCCTCACACTATAAAAACATAACTCAGCTACATGTATCTCACAGATATCTAAAACAGAAATATCTACTTCCTATCTCACAGATATCTAAAACAGAATTATCTACATCCTAACACTATAAAAACATAACTCAGCTATCTCACAGATATCTAAAACAGAAATATCTACATCCTATCTCACAGATATCTAAAACAGAATTATCTACATCCTAACACTATAACTAACATTATAATGAATGATAAGCCTTAGAAATACAGTGAAACCTGTCTTAAGAGACAACCTTATCTGTCATTGAAATGTGGTCTCTCAAGACAGGTGGTTTCTCAAAAGAGGTTTTATCTAAAGGATTATTTAACCATGTCGTTTTCAGGATGTGTTTACAAATGACAGGTGGTCCTTTACAAGAATGATGCTCCAAGACAGGTTACACTGTAGCATACTCGCAGACTTGAACAGTGGGATGTTGGTTAAAAAAAGTTATACTTTCATCCAAAAAATTGAAAAATAAGAAAAGATATATACAAATATATTGATTTTACAATTTGAATATTTGCATCAATGTTTTTAAAAGAAACTGTAATGACCATTTGACCATGAAATGGTCTCTTACATTATGTCTCTTGTCTCGTAAATTTTAATGGCAGCTCATGTCAGTATAACTGAAATCTCATTCACATAATTTTTCAGCAAAAAGTTTTCAATGATCTTGGCAAAGGTGTGTTGGACAATGCCTGGAAAGGATACAACTGTTCCTTATTCGCTTATGGACAAACAGGAAGTGGGAAGTCTTACTCTGTGGTTGGCTATGGCAACAACAAGGGAATTGTGCCCCTTTTCTGCGATGAACTGTTTCAAGCTGTAGAGAAGAAACGTTCAGAGGCTGGAGAAAATGAGGAGTATCAGGTATGTGTGCACTTACATTTGTTTGTGTTACAATGGTAATTTATGTCATAATCAACATGTCTACACAGTGGTGGAGAAAATACCCCAATACTATTTAAAATTGTGGCTTCTCAAATGACTTTGCAAATGGACACTCTTTTAAAGAGTTATTCCCCTTTATGTGGAAAGCCTAGAAACAAATTTTTGGTAATGTTTTTTTTTTTTTTATTGAATTTTCTTTAAAAAAAACAACAACCCCCCCAAAAAAAACCAAAACCAAAACAAAAAACTTATATGAAGTGGCAGTTCCACATGAAGTTGTTTCCTCTAAATTAATTTTTTAGAATTTTAATTGTAATATGAAAAAAATTATCAAAATTGTCTGTTAATTTTTTTTAATATGGGGAATTTTTGCAGTTTAGTTTTAGAAGGCTAAGATCTATGATGTACAAATGTATATTGTAACAATATTTTCATGTTTTTGTAAAAAAAAACAAAAAAACTGACTGCCAACAAATTAGTGACAAATTGATTGTATGTTGAATTGATAAATCTAAATTCAGTCCGAACATTCATCATTATTACGTAAATGATTTTACATGATTACATGTATATGAACACGATGTTTCCCTGTAATTATGATATTGCAGATACATGCAATCAAAACCATCTGATTTATTTTCTGATGTACATAATATGTAAAAATACATGCACCCTAAATTTTTTCTCATTTTTACTTATTTCTTGCCGTTAAGATAACTAATTATATTTTTTTTGCTATGATCATTAAAGCAAGAAAAATCCCAAGTATTCTTTATAAAAAGAGATATTCTCTTTTTATTTTGTGCATGAACTTGCAGTTCAGATCTACATGTACATCATGGAACACCTGAAATTTTCGCCCTTGGTTATTTTCACCTTTTTTACAAAGGAAAATGTATTCACCTATCTTAAATTTGCCCTAAGTCACCATTGTCTCATAGATGGCATGTATTGATGATGTAAGTCCATGCTTCAATTACTTAGCTTGAAAATTTTACTTTCATTTTAATTTCACCCTTTCATCTAAGGGTGAAAATGGCCAAAAAAATTAAACGAGAGCAAAAATTTCCAGGTCTACTGTAATTTGAAATTCAACATCAGTCTATAATGAGTTGAGGTACATTTGTATAATTAAAAACCAATTTCATAGAAATTTGTTAAAATTTATGCTTCATATTAGAATTATGATTTTTGTACCAGAGAAAGCATGGGATTCTTAAGGTCAGGAGTTATTGTTGGGTAAAAACAAAGTTTCATCTGAATGGTTTTTGTGTCAATGTCAATGTGCTGAATACATTCACCGCTGTCAAAGACGTACATGTATATAGGTATCATATTCGACCAAATAAATACACATGTCCCTATAAGCGCCCTTCCTTATAGTTCAGATTTACTTACACTTTTTAACAAACGATAAAGAGGTGGACTAGAAAACGTAAGTAGCAGCAAACGATCGAGATGTGGACCAGAAAATTGTAAGTAGCAATTTATCTCTAGCCCCTCCCTCTCCCAGCTACAGAGAATGTTCATAGCTTTCCTTGGTAATAACCACAGCAAGTTTACCACTGTGCCTTGTAAACTTTATACAATTTGTTTTACGTCAATTTGACAATAAATTGGTCCTAGTAAATGCCCACCCCTTTTTCCTATTCTTTGTAGCACCTTGGGCACTTATTTGGTTGAATACAATATTTTGAATTTATACAATTATATATATGTATATACACACACAGACTCACACATGAACCAAGGGAGGTAATCAAGAAGATTCTTGAAATGGATAAAGATTTTACAAGCTGACCTTAATGAATTATCATTTTATAATTAGTGAGAATGTAGAATGTATTATATGAATTAAGGGATAAATAATCAAGTAGGTTCTCAAAATAGATACATATTTCACCAGTTAACCTCAATGAACTGCATGCACATAGAGTAATTTTTCCAAAACTGACTGCTCTGAAGGCTGTAAAACAAAAGTTACAAGTGTTTTAAGCATGATAATGGCTTTACCGGTAAATATTTAAATCCTGAGTAAGATATCGGACACTTACATTTAGCTTTACATATTTTGACAGCAACAGAAGATTTGCCACACTTGAGGTAAACTTAAAACAAAAATTTTTATGGTGCTGATTTGAATGAAAAATTTACATTTACACAGAAAACTAGATTACGGTAGAAATGGGAACAAAGGAATTCATATACATATATAGCAATGTTAAATACCATAAATACATGTACACAAAATGTTAATTCATTAACCCCTTAAGACACATATGGACTAGTCTAAGTCATTGATTTACAGAAGAGTCCATTGATTTTCAGGGTTGATGAGTTAGTATGGTTGAATGTGGTCATCAAAATGTATGTGTTTTGAAAATGCATTATTTGTAATTGTAAAATTGTATATGTATGTTGTTCTTGTCCAAATGGTATGCATGTGGAAACCCCTTGGTAAAATGGTCACCAAAATTGGTTTTTAAAGGAATGCTATCACAAGGCTTTGGTAACACCTACACAAATTATAATGTATATAGATGTAAGATGCTGAAGAGCTGACATTTCGTGTAATTGTCAATGTACAGTGGAACCCCACTTTTTAGACCACCTACCTTGTAGTCTGATTACTCTCACTAATGATTAGTGAGGTGGTCTGTTAAGTGAGATTCTTTTCTTATATATTTATCAAGAGACTAAAAAACTTATTGTCTGAAATGAGCGGTGGTCTTTAGGCAAGGTTCCAGTGTATTTGATAACAGTTCCATAAAGAAAGTTTTTACTATTGACATGCATCTTGTATAATAAAATTTTTATTTTTTTACAAAAAAAAAAACTACAGTAGAATCTTGTTATCTTGATTGGTCAAATATGTGCTTAAAAGCATTTATTTTAAACAGCGCAAATTAAAGCCATTTCTAGCCATTGGAATGCTACATATTAATTGTTCTAAATTGAATTGTTTTACTGTGTTTAATTTTGGCATACACTCTCATTGCTTTCGATATCTTTCACATGTACCAATGACTAATTATTTTATCTTGACTGTCTAGGTAACCTTAAGCATGCTGGAAATTTATAATGAACAAGTGCGAGATTTACTCAATGCCAAATCCATCCAACAGAAAGGAGGGCTGAAAGTACGACAACATCCATCTAAAGGTTTCTATGGTGTGTAAGAACTTTTTCCATGTTTTAAGATTTTGACTAAAGGTAATGTAAAATCCATATAACCTGGTTGGGTATAGTCTCATGAACCCTTTCTTGACCCGAATGAGGTAAACTTTTAGGTAATAAAGTAGGATGAAATTAAAATTACCCTGGGAAGAGTAATGGTTACTACTTGTCATTAAGTATCCAGTAAAGAATAAAACGTTTTTCCTGTGCAGCTTGTTATAACCACAAAGTGAGTAGAATCATCCGTATGACAATCAAAAGGTTACTCCACCCTGCCAAGTTATGTGAATCGGACAATGTTGAGTATCATTTTGTACTTTTTGGAGTATTGTGATGATAATTCAGCTTAGATATTTACTATGCTTGTACATAGATACTAAGGGAGGTTTCATTATAACCTACTACATGTACACCTTCCTGGAAGGATCGGATAGAATAGAGTAGAATCCCACCTTAAAAAAAAAAAGAAAAAAGGAAATCAGTTGAAAATTTATAAAGTTGTCTTTTCTGTGGTACATTGTCTTCAGTACAATTATGTGTATTGATAGTACAGTGGAACTGAAATGCCGCTGAAATGTGGTCTCAGGAGACAGGTGGTCTCTCAAAAATGGTTTGACCTAAAGGATTAATTATCCATGTGGTTTTCCTAATGTGGTTTCAGAAGACAGGTGTTCTTTCACCATAGTGGTCTTTTAAGACAGGTTCTATTGTACTTTGGTTTCACAGTACTGTCTGGTGATTTGTATATATTTTTGGATTTTTTTTTGTACAGTGGAGTCTCTAATATCTAGTCCAGTAAATAGTTACAAGGAGATAGAAGGAAAGATAAATGAAGGGACAAGAAACAGAACAGTAGCAGCCACTAACATGAATGCCACCAGCAGGTAACCACCACATGACTTTTTATACAGATCTATGGTTTATCGTATTGTGCTCATCTACAGTGTCATTGTATAATGTCAGCACAGGTAGCCATTATCTTTTAACTCCTTCTGGGCCTGCTTGGATATTTTTTGCTATTCTATACATTGGACTTTCTTTACAATGACCATGTTCGTTTCTTGGAGACTTTGTCATTGTATTAAGTTTGCTTTTATAAAGAAACACATGGAAAAAGGCAAAAAAAAACTGACTTTGGCTAAAGATAGAGACTGGTGATATAAGCAATAGATAGTATAAAATTTTATTTGAATTCTACAAAAAATCATAATTATGGTACTATTTATCAGATCCACTGAAAACACATTCTTTGAATACATACATCTGATACAACCTTCCTTGTATCACATCGTTTTCGATTAAAATGCACATTTGTTCTGAAATTTTACTGTCGATGTCGAAAGCTGTAATTCCAGTTATATATTGACGCTAAACAACATTATATACATTTGTTCTTGGCAAAATCCAATTGGTAGGTGAAGTTATTGAAATAATGATGGTCGTTATAAAACGGTCTGACTGTATCACACTTTTAATGTCAAAATTTTAATTTTATTACATCCATTCCTTTTTAATCCTTTTCAGTCGAGCTCACACAATAATTGCGATAACCTTTGTGCAGAAAACGCCAAATGAAACAGGGCAGAACATGACAAGAACATCCGTTGTGAACCTTGTGGATTTAGCTGGAAGGTAATGTGAAGTGTTGTATACTAACAATTTAATGGTAAAATTCCTATGACTTGGCTGCATTATGATGTTGATATGACAAAATGGCAGCGGATCATATCAAAGACTTTGAAAAATGATAGTTACAGTTTCTTTCCTAAGTGTTCTGTATACAAAGTGAAACAAAGTCATGGGTCTTTTGGATGAGACTTAAAACCAAGGTCCCGTGTCACGGAAGGCATGGCATGTAAAAGAACCCTCGCTGCATTGGTTTCAGTCCATAGCACAGGTAAAAAATTTGTAGCAATTCACTTGAAGCTCAGGTGACATCTCTCAATGAGTGAAAAATTCTTGTTGGGCTGTAAAACAACAAGCAAACAAACAAAAACCATAACCTGCCCAGTAATATCAGAGTCATGTTGATTATATGTTTTTCAATAGTATGAGCTTACAAATTCAAACATAAGAATTCTGAAGTGTTGAAAAATTCCTTAGGGTCATTCTTAGTCTTCTAAAATGTATTGCTGCATTGAATTTTGGACAATAGTTTGAAATTTTTTGTGTTCATTTGAAAAAATAATGTGAAAAAGCATGTTCATTGGTTTTTAATGTAGGGACAGTGAAGAACATACATGTATCAAAATTTGAAAAATAGTTTGCATACTGTAAACTACTTTTATTTTGTAGTGAACGAGCAGATTCTACAGGGGCCACTGGTGACAGATTAAAGGAAGGATCAGCCATCAACCAGTCACTAAGCACCTTGGGAAATGTAATCAGTGCCCTCGCAGATCAATCAACTGGGAAAAAGAAAGTCATGGGTCGGTAATCAATGTAGACAGCTTAACTTTTTCTGCTTCTTTTCTTCACAAGTCTCTTCAAAGATTGAAGTAATTTCAAAATTTTAAAGTTTAAAGAAAATTCCAAAGCTTGAATTGAGCTTAAATTTGCAGTAATATGTGTATTAGGAACCACTCTATTTGGCAATGAATTTTGTGCATCTTGCTTTTTATTTCTCCTTCTATCTTGTTCTTAGAACAACAGTTCTCGTTTAAGTTATTATCGTGATCCTAGTGTAAATACACTGGATCATAAATCTTAGCTCATACCATTTTAAGGTCACACAGATAGACTCAAAATTAATCACAAACATAATCCAGAGAATTCTCGATGGATCTGTCCATTTTTCTGGATGCGGAACAGGGCAACATTTTCCATATTTAATTTTGTATATGTATATAAATGACTTTTACAAAATTTCAGTGGGATTTCAAGATCACCGTCCTTATGCTGGACAATCCTGGGGTAATCATGAGTAACAGTAATCATATATAATTGATTACAGAATAAGAATTAATCAGAAGGAAAAACAATACTGAGTAATCATTTATATTTAAGGAGGGTGATTTTAGTTTTGTTTTATCTCATCTTTGTAATTTTTATATGTAAAACAAACAAAATCTGCCATGTGAATAATTTGCAGGGAAACAAACTGTGGGAAAGCTAAAATGGTTTACAACGGAAATCCTATTTCACAGACACATTGAACGGCATCCTTTGTGTGACTTAGGGTATTTGCACTGTTGCTGAATACTGGGGTACGCTGAGTTACTTCCCTGGAATCTTGGCACCATCAATTAATGTTTCTAGATTTAGAGCGTTGTTTCATATTTCAAGTTTTATAAACAAAGTAAATAGAAAATGACATAGGTAGGCCTTGAGTTTGACATGAAAAAAGCATATACATTTATCTATTATTAATGAGTTACATGAATTTGAAAGAGGCATTCTAAAAGAATTGATGACAGGTTGATGATTGGTGAAGATTTTGACTTGACCACAGTGAATAATGCACAATTACGTTGGTGAATTCAGCAATATGAATATTGATTAGATTTAATTAATAGGAGCAAAATTCAAGGGAAGTAACCCAGGTCATTTAGAAGCAGTGCAAATACCCCAAATACCCCAGGTTGCACTGAGGATGATGGAGCAAAATCTAATCATCTTCCTTGAAGTAAAAAAAAAAAAAAAAGTGGCTACCAAAAAAATAATAACTCATGTTTGGGTCTATTGTAGATCATGTTCATGGTCCTGATTTCTTCATTGTCATCATACTGTAAGAGTACTGATTTTATGGTTTAATTTTTTTTGTCTCATAATTTTGGTTGTTCATGTTTAATGACTTCGGGTACAGAAATTTTATAAATTGCTTCCATTTTAAGAATCGTAGGATAAACATGCCACACTGTCATCACTGTTTAACTCATGAACCCCTGAAAGACAATTGACTCTTCTGTAAATCAATGATTTAGACCAGTCCAAATGTGTCTCTAGGGGTTGATGAGTTAACTATGTTACAACATATGTTTACATGTGATTAATGTTCAGAAATTTGTTATATTGTAATAATAAGGTTTTGGCCAAGGGAAATAACTCTTACAGTATGGTGAGTATGGGAACATATTTATGCCTAAGCATTATATTGATGATTTTGTTTTATTTTAAACAGGAAATTGATGAATAAAAGCACATGTTAGTTGTAAATTATAACCATTAATTTACATAACAATAATATTAAAAAGTATAGTATTCATGTACTTCCTTGTAGTGGTCACCTGACTCAGGTTTCCATAGCAACCTTTTGCCATCTGTTGTCATACATTTAGTTGCTGGATCTTATAAACTTTTGAACATTTTAAACTTTGACTCAAAAAAGTCAGAACAATTGTTTACAAATTTAGAATATACCATCTTCGGAGTAAAGGTTACAAAAATATTGAATTTAATAACATCTGGTTTGGGGCTTTTGTAGACATGGCACAGAGTCAGTTTACGGTTATCCCCTGTTTGACTTCCTGTTTTATACATAGATTTGTTATCAAAATATGAGAGATGAATTGATATAAATTTCTTACAATAATTGATACAAATCTTCACAAGGGATAAAGTTAATGTGTTTTTTTTATATCTAACATGTGACTTTATCATATTTATACATACATGTATATGTAATTTATTTAATTGGATGTTGTTTTAGTCTAGTAGTAATTGTGGGAATAAACCTTGGTAATATTTGTGACACAGATGTCATATTTTACAACGTTTCCTTTCTTGGATTATTTAGCACGTTCATATTTATTTATCAGTGAAGTTTTTGCACCAGTCGGCTTTGCTTTTATCACAACATTTGATTTGCATGTCAGAGGAAGTCATAGTCACACTCAAGCTTTACACAGAGGGTTAACTAATGGCATCTTTATGTTAGATCTACATGTATAGATATTGTATAAAATGGTGACCACAACCAGACAAACAACACACACACACACACACATACACCAACACCAACATACATATACACCAACACACACAAAAAACTAAACAAACAAACATACAGAGACACATACACCAATGCACACACACACACACACACACACAGATACACACACACACATATACACACAAACACACACACACACACATATATACACAAACACACACACACATATATACACATACACACACATACACACACACAGACACATACACACACAGATACATAGACACACACACACATACACACACACATATACATACACACACACAGATACATACACATGCACAGATACATACACACACACACACATATACACACACACACACACACACATATATATACACAAACACACAAACACACACACATCAAATGCATCATGAAGATCCTGATTTGCATATTCATGATTTCTAAATAATCTAATCCAATTAAACTGTTCTACCAATGCTATTCATCACTTCCATTGGACAGCCTAAAAATCTGCACAAAAATAAATTATAATAAATTTGAGATCAACATCCATACAGCAACCAAGAACATAATTTTATATGGTTTATTTCCATACTCATCCTGCTGGTAAATACATAGACTTCATGCTGATCTGTGATTGGTCAACATCATCCACATTATGTATAGGCCTTTCGGTTTTAGTTACAGTTTTTCTTTCAGTCCTAATTATATAATTACATATAAACTAGAATTGTGCATGTGAGCATGCTATTTAATTTCAGTGCCGTATCGAGATTCAGTTCTGACTAAACTTCTTCAAAATGCTCTGGGCGGCAACAGTAAAACTATCATGGTAAGTGGAGATAACTCTAGTACCAAACTGGTTACAGGTAAGCCTATATACAGGGGATACCCTTTATATCTAGTGATATCAGTTTTATGTTTAAGAATAGGTTTCAGTTCTGATGTCTTTGAGAGTGATGTCATTTTTATGTGTAAGAGCAGGTTTTAGTTTTGATGTTTGAAAGATGTCTATTTTTATATACATCTTGAAGTCTTTGGAGCATGTGGATGAAGGGTCATGTTATAAACTTATCTATTCAGTTTGGATATCCAAGTAAGTATTGTTAGATTAAGTGTCTCAGATAGGGTACATGTTAAGTGATTTCACATTGAAGTTTATGTTAGACGTCTAGAGTTTATTTGTATAAAGATTGATGTTTTAAGGGGCTCAGACTAATGGATAAATAACAATATTGATATTTTGGGGTTTTTATTTGGGGGTGGGGTGTTGTCAAATTATTGTCAAGGAAATCATATCACTTTGGTACTTGTGACTTGTCAGTACTGATATCACAGAGAGAGTCAGTTTAATGTCAGAGTTATTTTGTTAGTTCATTTTAATGGTATTTTACACCACACACAAGCAATGTTTTCAGTTTATAGAATGGAGGTCAGTTTTTATGGTGAAGAAGAATCTAGCAAAATGTACCATTGACCCTCCACCTCCTCCTAATCTGACAAACCTAACATAATCAATCGGAATAAGAGAGTCTCAAACTCAAAGGTATGGGGTTCCAAGTGACTGTACATTCCCCAGAACAAGATTCTAAGTTTCTCCACTCTCCCTAGTACAAGGTCAATTTTTTAAATGTCCATACATACAGAACAAGGTTATCAGTGCTTCCACACTCCCCAGAATAAGGTCAGGGTTATAAGTATATCCACACTCCCCAGAACAGGGACAAGGGTATAACATGTATAAGTGTTTCCACACTCTCCAGAACAAGGTCAAGGGTATAAGTGTTTCTACTCCCAAGAACAAGGTCAAGGTTATAAATGTTTCCACACTCCCCAGAACAAGGTCAAGGGTATAACTGTTTCTACTCCCCAGAATAAGGTCAGGGTTATAAGTATATCCACACTCCCCAGAACAGAGACAAGGGTATAACATGTATAAGTGTTTTCACACTCTCCAGAACAAGGTCAAGGGTATAAGTGTTTCCACACTCCCCAGAACAAGGTCAAGGGTATAAGTGTTTCTACTCCCAAGAACAAGGTCAAGGGTATAAATGTTTCCACACTCCCCAGAACAAGGTCAAGGGTATAAGTGTTTCTACTCCCCAGAACAAGGTCAAGGGAATAAGTGTTTCCACACTCCCCAAAACAGAGACAAGGGTATAACATGTATAAGTGTTTCTACTCTCCAGAACAAGGTCAAGGGTATAAGTGTTTTCCACTTCCCAGAAGTGTTTCTACTCCCAAGAACAAGGTCAAGGGTATAAATGTTTCCACACTCCCCAGAACAAGGTCAAGGGTATAAGTGTTTCTATTCCCCAGAACAAGGTCAAGGGTATAAGTGTTTCTACTCCCCAGAACAAGGTCAAGGGTATAAGTGTATCTACTCCCCAGAACAAGGTCAAGGGTATAAGTGTTTCTACTTCCCTGAACAAGGTCAAGGGTATTTGTGTTTCCACACTCCCTAGAACAAGGTCAAGGGTATAAGTGTTTCTATTCCCCAGAACAAGGTCAAGGAAATAAGTGTTTCTACTCCCCAGAACAATGTCAAATGAATAAGTGTATCTACTCCCCAGAACAATGTCAAATGAATAAGTGTTTCCACTCCCCAGAACAGAGTCAAGGTTGTAAGTGTTTCCACTCCCCAGAACAGGTTCATGGTCATTATTGATTCCACTCCCCAGAACAGAGTCAAAGTTAATAAGTGTTTCCACTTCCCAGAACAGGTCAAGGTTATTAGTGTTTCCACTCCCCAGAACAGGTTCAAGGTCATTATTGTTTCCACTCCCCAGAACAGAGTCAAGGTTGTAAGTGTTTCCACTCCCCAGAACAGGTTCATGGTCATTATGTGTTTCCATTCGCCAGAACAGGTCAAAGTTATTATTGTTTCCACTCCTCAGAACAGGTTCAAGGTCATTATTGTTTCCACTCCCCAGAACAGGTCAAGGTTATTAGTGATTTCACTCCCCAGAACAGGGTTGGGGCTGTTATAGCACCATACTCTTGAAGCATGCGTGTGAATTAGAGGGTTTACCACATCATAGTATAATATTGTTCTTGTATTCAGCATGTATTTAAATTTGGACTTGGAATCTACAATTCACATTTATACATGTACCTGGTTAGTCAGTTACATGCTGATTATTTGTTTTGTTTTGGGGTTTCAAAGGTTTCAATAAAAAGTACAAATTTATTATATTATCATGTAAATGTGATATCTATTAAGTTGTGTTGTAAATTGTAATGACAGTTACATGTAGAGTTTTGTTAAACTTTTCAGCAATTAAAATCGTGAAAAATTGAATGCATGGTTGTGATTCTAATAGGATAGTGTGTGTAAAATTAGATTATCTAGATTTGTGTCATATGCTAGTATTTAACTTACACTGTGTGTGATTTTGTAGCTTGCAATGTGGGCAGAGTGATTAGAATATCTTTATAACTTAAAAGACAGTAATAACGAGTGAATTACAATGTAGTATTCCTATATAATGCTGTAATTAAAAAATATGAGCATGCAGAGTGTAGCTGTTTGAATTATCAATGTTGCTCGAACCCATGAGAGACTTCTTGGTTTAATATGTGATACTCTAATCACATGGCCACATTTTCAAGAAATAGTTTAAGTTAGCATAACAACTTTTTACTCACGAAGTTTGTTATAATTTCAAGGATTCAACAAATTGCCTTACACATATAGGTAGTTTATTCATAGTTTTATCATTTTTTTTGTACAGGTTGATCTTGGTCATCTGAAGGTTTTCAGTCATGTAAAATTTCAATATGTTATTACTTGTAGATTGCTGCATTAAGTCCTGCAGACATTAACTATGAAGAAACATTGTCAACTCTAAGATTTGGTAAGTTGCATTTTAAATTAGAATTGTCATCAAGATTACAAATATTATGTATCCTGGTTTACAATAAATACAGAATAAATCCAGTTTCTGAATGACAAATTAATCCATTCACCCCTGAAGCCACATTTGGACTGCTCTACGATGTAAGTAATTGATTTACAAAAGAGTCCATTGTTTTGCATGGGTTGTGATGTATGCTATGAATCTAAGACGAAAACTTGTGTTTTCCTTAACATGTTCAACAGAATTAAAGTGATTTCTATCAAGTCACTAACCAGTTCTTTAAGTCAAGTTCTTGCAATGTAGCCAACAAAATTTGTTTTTCTCCCCCCCCCCCCCCCATGCTCTATGCACCTACTAGCACATAAGGCCCTTTATTGGGTTTCTGTAACTGCATGATTTATACTGCCTGGTGATTGGCCATGCAGAAACCCTCTAAGCCTGAAGGGCTGGTGGATTTTCTGTTGGGGTTTCCTTCCCTTAGCCACGAGTCCCAGTTATTTAAAGGTGCACCAGATGTGCGACTTTCACACTGTCACTCAGCTACCAGAGTATTTCCAGGATCTCCACATGGAAATGTGATGCGATTTGCTGGCAAAACCTGTTTGAGATAGTAGGCACACATGTAGCTTGAGTTTTTACTTTGGTGAGACGTAGTGTCATCAGAGACCCCTCCACCCCCATGGAATCTGGACCAGTGTATGACCCCGACAAAATGACAAAATATGTCTACAGAAGTGAAACTTTTAAGTGTACAATCAGAGCATGTACTGGTATCTAAATATTGGATGGGTCTGATTACTTGGATGTCAGGACCTGAACATTATAGAATATGAAGTCATTCATTATCGTAATCTGAGAATTTTTTAAACCAAGGTAGTTATAATTCATACAGCTAAAGTTTTATTTGTTAAAATCAGTTTCCTATCAGCATAACCATTTCCATATGAACTTTGATCTGACAAGATCTTCTCATAAACAGAAATTTTGAAAAAGGGTCACTTTTTTGTCAAAACATATCTGATGTACAAGTGTTATATTTGATCATTCCATCCATTTTATAGCTGATAGAGCTAAAGCAATTAAAACTACTGCCACAGTTAATGAAAGTCCCACTGATCGTCTCATCCGTGAGCTGCGTGAGGAAAATGCTCGTCTGATGGAACTTATCAAGACGGGTGGAATACCCATGGAAATTAGTGATGGTGGCAGCGGAGGCGGTGGCGGAGACACAAATACAGGTAAAAATAAAAGTTTTGTATTTTGTATTTATCACTTGCTTAATTCTGATTGTGTGGAATGCTAACCTTGATTGCTGAGATATTGCAACATTATCCACTTTTTCTTTTAAGATTACGGCAGTGTTCGCTTTGACATTATTTTCATATTGTGACAGTTTTATTATGTGACATCGTTTATTATTGTTTGTATTGCGGCGTTGCTGATGTATTATTTAAACACTTGTTCTATTCTGGTGACATTATATGCTTTGGTCATGTGACAGTAATTGATTAAACACTTACATACATGTATATATATAATACTGTAAAGTCATCAATTTTCATTGAGGATTTAATTTTGTTATTTTTGTGGGTAACCCAAAATAGTGAAAATAAATCCTTGACAAATATTTTATGTGAATGATAGACAATAGTATATCTCAAAATCAACCAAAATTAATGTCAACAAATTAGTTTTTGAAAGAAAACCAAGAAAATTTAAAATCACAAAATTAAATGATTTTACAGTATTATACCTCAGGTTTTCCACCCTATCATAGGGGCAAAATAAGGCCTCTTTCCCAATTTAAAAAAATGCATTTTCCCCCAATTTGCAGTTGAAACTTCCCGAATGAAGTCACATGACAATGAATTTGAAGAAATTCATGTATTTTCAAATAGTTTGTATATTTTTTAATTTCCCAATTTCAAAAAAATGTTGCTAAAATTCCTAATTCAAAAACCCCATTCCCAAAAAGAGGGTGGAAAATCCCTATATTTTGACTAACCATCACCTGAACATATGATACCACCAAATATAAGTAATCTCACCATATAAAATGATGGAAAGTTTTGTTACATTTCAGAAGATTCCCCAGGTAAATATAGACTATGGTGTACAACAAAATTGGCTGTTCTTAATATGTAGATTCTGATTTAGGTTTACCGGTACTGGAATTTTCTTCATGGTTAATAAAACATAATACCAGAATGAAAATTATAGTTATCAAATTGAGAACTTTCGAGATAGCTCGGATTACCATTATAATCCTGCTTTTATTATCGCCAGTTATGTGATTCTAGGAAAATGTTCCTCAATGTCATTTCCAGTTTTGGTAATATATAGATAGCCCCGTTCGCACAATTGGTAAAAGCACCCTGCTACTGTCCAGAAGGTCGAGAGTTCAATTCCTGGTTTGTCGCACATTTATCCCCGCCTGTTACATTTCAGTAATTTGGCGTTCAAGTAAATAACCCACTGTGGTATGTTATCATACACATTAATTGCAATCATTTTTATTAAAATCCTATATGGATATATGGGTCAGTTTACACAAATTGACACACAATTACAAGTTAAAGTGACCGGTTCAAATTGATAAAATTTCACAGTTTTAATCTGGCAGTGGTGTGTATACATTGTAATACATATGCAGCAGTGGCTGGCTGAGTCAGTCAATGTAATGTGGCAGGATAAGGGTTAAGAGTCTTTCGAATTTATTTACACAAAATAAAGTTGATGCGCTCAAACATAAGGATATTTCCATATACGTTACAAGTAAATATAAAAAATGGAAGAACATATGAGGAACAAAATCAAAAAGGTGCAGATAAATGCAGGATCATAATGGTAATCCGGGCTAACTCGAAAGTTCCATATTAGTTATATCTTCCTATTGCTTGCATTTATTTCTCATATTCCATTCCAGCATTTTGTATCATAGTTAGATAGGATGGATATATAAGAAATATATTCTCCTACATTCTACATATACTTCTGTGTAAATGGTCAGCAAGTCTAATAACCTAGGTGCTCAGGTGATTTGACTCATCTTAAATCTTAGGGTAGAGTATACTCAACTACTATCAACTAATGTCTAAGTGTAGGGTATACTCAACTACTATCAACTAATGTCTAAGTGTAGGGGATACTCAACTACTATCAACTAATGTCTAAGTGTAGGGGATACTCAACTACTATCAACTAATGTCTAAGTGTAGGGTATACTCAACTACTATCAACTAATGTCTAAGTGTAGGGGATACTCAACTACTATCAACTAATGTCTAAGTGTAGGGGATACTCAACTACTATCAACTAATGTCTAAGTGTAGGGGATACTCAACTACTATCAACTAATGTCTAAGTGTAGGGGATACTCAACTACTATCAACTAATGTCTAAGTGTAGGGGATACTCAACTACTATCAACTAATGTCTAAGTGTAGGGGATACTCAACTACTATCAACTAATGTCTAAGTGTAGGGGATACTCAACTACTATCAACTAATGTCTAAGTGTAGGGTATACTCAACTACTATCAACTAATGTCTAAGTGTACGGGATACTCAACTACTATCAACTAATGTCTAAGTGTAGGGGATACTCAACTACTATCAACTAATGTCTAAGTGTAGGGTATACTCAACTACTATCAACTAATGTCTAAGTGTAGGGGATAATCAACTACTATCAACTAATGTCTAAGTGTAGGGGATACTCAACTACTATCAACTAATGTCTAAGTGTAGGGGATAATCAACTACTATCAACTAATGTCTAAGTGTAGGGTATACTCAACTACTATCAACTAATGTCTAAGTGTAGGGGATACTCAACTACTATCAACTAATGTCTAAGTGTAGGGTATACTCAACTACTATCAACTAATGTCTAAGTGTAGGGTATACTCAACTACTATCAACTAATGTCTAAGTGTAGGGGATACTCAACTACTATCAACTAATGTCTAAAAGGTAGGGGATACTCAACTACTATCAACTAATGTCTAAGTGTAGGGGATACTCAACTACTATCAACTAATGTCTAAGTGTAGGGGATACTCAACTACTATCAACTAATGTCTAAGTGTAGGGGATACTCAACTACTATCAACTAATGTCTAAGTGTAGGGGATACTCAACTACTATCAACTAATGTCTAAGTGTAGGGGATACTCAACTCTTCTTGCTACTTTATACTTATTTCATATCTAGGGAAAGGCCATAAAAATGTAATTTGATATGTATTGCCACAATTACTGGTATATTGCAATTATAGACAGCCATTTTGATGTATTTTGGCTTTAGATAAGATTAGTTTATATCAATATATCATCTACATGTTTATGTTTACATCTGTATATGACTGTATCTTTGTATTGGTATACTTGTAAATAAAATCCTGCAAAATCCTACATATTATCTATATATAGTAAACTGTTACAGTTCATCAAAATGTGTTGTATGTTAATTGTAAAAATTCTAAACCTCTCCAAAACCTTGAGATCACTTCACCTCAGTCATGAGAGTAAATGTATTGCTGTTTTAATCCTGTAGTCTGAGCTTTATAGAAAGGTCAGTGAGATTGATACGTACGACAGTCAGGGGTTTAAATTAGAGAGGGCAGTGACATTGACACCTCAGTCAGGTGTTTTATAAAGAGGTCAGTAACATTAACATCACAGTCAGTGGTTTTATAGAGGTCAGTGACATTGACACCACCGTCAGGGGTTTTATAGAGGTCAGTGACATTAACATCACAGTCAGTGGTTTTATAGAGGTCAGTGACATTGACACCACCGTCAGGTGTTTTATAGAGGTCAGTGACATTAACATCACAGTCAGTGGTTTTATAAAGAGGTCAGTAACATTAACATCACCGTCAGGTGTTTTATAGAGGTCAGTGACATTAACATCACAGTCAGTGGTTTTATAAAGAGGTCAGTGACATTAACATCACAGTCAGTGGTTTTATAGAGGTCAGTGACATTAACATCACAGTCAGTGGTTTTATAGAGGTCAGTGACATTAACATCACAGTCAGGGGTTTTATAAAGAGGTCAGTGACATTAACATCACAGTCACAGTCAGGGGTTTTATAGAGGTCAGTGACATTAACATCACAGTCAGTGGTTTTATAGAGGTCAGTGACATTAACATCACAGTCAGGGGTTTTATAAAGAGGTCAGTGACATTAACATCACAGTCAGGGGTTTTATAAAGAGGTCAGTGACATTAACATCACAGTCAGGTGTTTTATAGAGGTCAGTGACATTGACACCACATTCAGGGGTTTTATAAAGAGGTCAGTAACATTAACATCACAGTCAGGGGTTTTATAGAGGTCAGTGACATTAAAACATCACAGTCAGGGGTTTTATAGATAGGACAGTGACATTGACACCACAGTCAGGGGTTTTATAGATAGAACAGTGACATTGACACCACATTCAGGGGTTTTATTGAAAGGGCAGTGACATTGACACCACAGTCAGGGGTTTTATAGATTGAACAGTGACATTGACACCACATTCAGGGGTTTTATTGAAAGGGCAGTGACATTGTCACCACAGTCAGTGGTTTTATAAAGAGGTCAGTGACATTAACATCACCGTCAGGGGTTTTATAGATAGGACAGTGACATTGACACCACCGTCAGGGGTTTTATAGATAGAACAGTGACATTGACACCACATTCAGGGGTTTTATTGAAAGGGCAGTGACATTGACACCACAGTCAGGGGTTTTATAGATTGGACAGTGACATTGACACCACAGTCAGGTGTTTTATAGATAGGACAGTGACATTGACACCACAGTCAGTGGTTTTATAAAGAGGTCAGTGACATTGACACCACCGTCAGGGGTTTTATAGATAGGACAGTGACATTGACACCACAGTCAGGGTTTTATAGATAGAACAGTGACATTGACACCACATTCAGGGGTTTTATTGAAAGGGCAGTGACATTGACACCACAGTCAGGGGTTTTATAGATTGAACAGTGACATTGACACCACATTCAGGGGTTTTATTGAAAGGGCAGTGACATTGTCACCACAGTCAGTGGTTTTATAAAGAGGTCAGTGACATTAACATCACCGTCAGGGGTTTTATAGATAGGACAGTGACATTGACACCGCCGTCAGGGGTTTTATAGATAGAACAGTGACATTGACACCACATTCAGGGGTTTTATTGAAAGGGCAATGACATTGACACCACAGTCAGGGGTTTTATAGATTGAACAGTGACATTGACACCACATTCAGGGGTTTTATTGAAAGGGCAGTGACATTGACACCACAGTCAGGGGTTTTATAGATTGAACAGTGACATTGACACCACATTCAGGGGTTTTATTGAAAGGGCAGTGACATTGACAC
This sequence comes from Atrina japonica, assembly GCA_030159075.1. Taxonomy (NCBI): domain Eukaryota; kingdom Metazoa; phylum Mollusca; class Bivalvia; order Pterioida; family Pinnidae; genus Atrina; species Atrina japonica. Next base: position 171,673 of record BROG01000051.1, read on the forward strand.
CACAGTCAGGGGTTTTATAGATTGAACAGTGACATTGACACCACATTCAGGGGTTTTATTGAAAGGGCAGTGACATTGACACCACAGTCAGGGGTTTTATAGATTGAACAGTGACATTGACACCACATTCAGGGGTTTTATTGAAAGGGCAGTGACGTTGTTACCACAGTCAGGTGTTTTATACAGAGGTCAGTGACATTGACACCACAGTCAGAGTTTTATTGAAAGGGCAGTGACATTGACACCACAGTCAGGTGTTTTATAGGTTGGACAGTGACATTGACATCACTTTCAGGTGTTTTATAGATTGGACAGTGACATTGACACCACAGTAAGGGTTTTATTGAAAGGGCAATGTCATTGACACCATAGTCAGGTGTTTTATTGAAAGGTCAGTTACATTAACACCACAGTCAGGGTTTTATTGAAAGGGCAGTGACATTGACACCACAGTCAGGTGTTTTATAGGTTGGACAGTGACATTGACACCACAGTCAGGTGTTTTATAGATTGGACAGTGACATTGACACCACAGTCAGGTGTTTTATAGATTGGACAGTGACATTGACACCACAGTCAGGTGTTTTATAGATTGGACAGTGACATTGACACTACATATACACTTATAGATGTCCTTGTTTATTACTCAAGAGGTAAAATAGATTTTCTTGACTCTCAGTCTTTATAGATTTTACATAAAGGTGTTTGTTTACTGTTTGTTGTTTGTGGGGTCATGATTTTATTTTTGCTTAAACTGATGTTTCTGGTTGATGACTTAAACATAATTATGTCAATTTTGAAAAGGCAATAGATCTAGCTGTGTTTTTTTTTTTAAATCTTAAATTGATATACAATAAGAAAAAGAGATATACACATGGATAAAAATTCTTAAATTCCTATATATTTTGTGAAAATTGCTTGAGAAACCCAGGTTTGGCACTTTTTCAATTGCAATTGATTAACTTTATCTTACTATTTGTATATGAATACCACACTGTATCTGGCCTTATTTTCACAAAATATATAGGAATAGGAGATTTTTTATGCCTGTGTATATCTCTTACTTGTTATTGTACATCGAGTACAAGTAATAAAGTAGAAAAAAATCAAAAATTTGTTTTTGGTAAACAGCTTATACCACTTTAATGATGTCTTAGAATTGGTTTGTATAGTGCATAAAGGTAACTGGCTGTCATGGAAACATCAGTTTGTAAAAGTCTTGGTAGGTCATTTTGTTTCTTGACATAATTCCTACATGTAGGGATCATTTACTCTGAAGAATACTGTATACTTGGAAATTTTTGCTATCATAAAATTTTTGCCATTTTTATCCCAAAATGAGAGGGCATATTTAAAATGAAAATGAAATTTTCAAGCTAAGTAATATGTCTTATTTCCATTAGTGGAACTCTTCATATTAAAGGCGCTTTTAGTAGTGTCTCCGGGACAACATGTAAACAAATGAACTTCAACATGGCGGCAAATACAAATTACCGTAGTTTACAAATGCAATTTGTTAGGGTAAATATTGAAGTCCAAAGTAATTCAACATTCCAACAAGAAAAAAGATGAACTTCTTGACCTGTATAAGATTGCTGATGCATTAAATTTGCCTAATGGCATGTGTATGACACAATATTTATTTTAGGTCCTTCTCATCTTACTAAATCTAGCCACTTTTTGGGACTATTGCCAACCTTTTGGCAACTGGTAAAATTTAATATCTGTTTTTTCTGCTATCTGAGATGCAGTCTACTGTGATAAAGTGTTTCACGGGCATATATTTGACATCCATACAATCTAACAAGCTACTTTGTTTTTATTTACACTGTATCGCGTTGTTCCTGTAATCTCGTGAGATCTTGAAAGATTTGAGGTATTTTTATTCTTCCTGTTAGAAGGGTGATCAAAGACATACATGCCATTCATTAGACTATGGTGTTTAAGGGCAAATTAAGTGTTTATATCTTTTCTTTTGTAAAAGGGCGAAAATAACCCAAGGGCAAAAATTTCCAGGAATACAGTAAATACAACTAAAATGACACTTACTGGTAATAAATGATTCAGAAAAAGTATTCAACTTGATTTTATGTGGATAGATGTCATTAAATAAAGTGCCATATCCAAGATGGTATCAGGAAGTGTGTTCTTGTGGCAGTAGTCATACTCAAAGTCTACGAATGATCTCTGAGCTACCCCTTCAGCTTGAGCTACGTTGTCTCTACATAGCGGTATGTGAACACACCGGAAAAGATTATAGGAAAAATATGTGTGCGTGTGTAATGTGTGTGAGTGTTCTTTGTGTATGTGTGCTCAGTGTGTTTTTTGTGTTTGTGTGTTCTCTGTGTGTGTGTTGTAGTGTCTATGTATTTAAGTGTGAGTTAGTGAGTGTTTTATGTGTGTTGTGTGTATATGAAGTGTTTTTCTTGCATATCCCTTTAAACATGTATCATGAAGTGCAATTTTAATGTTCTTACATTGTACAACAAACATTGCAAACACCTACCTAAAACTGAAATAATGAATTTAAATACTCCAATTGTATTTCAAATATAATTGACATAGTCTTGCATAATTCAGACATCATATGATATATCTGTAATTATCTTCTATTATGTTGTCCGCTTGAAGCTCCAGGCCGCTTGACCGATTTTTCTTACAGACTTTAATTTTTTGTCTAATCTTATACTGAAATCTCTTGCACAATGTTTTTATTTTGCCTTAGAAATTAAACAGCTCGAAGTCATTTTTACATGCCACTATTGCATTTTTATTTACATTGTCAGTTTGACAATTAAATTCTTTAAATTCATACATGTAGCATATACTAGTGGTTCGGAATATGATTGGCGAATGAGATGGTTCTAACGTATACCACGCAGTGGTACTAATATTTACAAATTTGCACTATAGGAATATACATAATGTAATGCAGGTAAGATCAATGTTTGGAATAACTCTATACGATGGTTAAAAATCAACCTTTGCTGTTTTTGTTTTACAGAATTTCAGATAAAAAACTTCCTTTATTTAAATAAATTATTCTATTAATTGCAAAAGTGACATCCATTTCAACTTACATGTGTGAAAATCTGCACCCTAATTAACTCATCAACCCCTGAAAAACAATAGACTCTTCTGTAAATCAGTGACTTAGGACAGCCCAAATGTGTCTACAGGGGTGAATGGTTTAAGACATTAATAACGACATTTATAAGATGCTCTGTGCATTTCTTATACAAACTACATGTATATGAAGTCATGTAAAAAGATGAGGGATATAGATGTCAAACCTCAAAGGGTCAAATATTTTTGACTTTAACTGCCTGAAAAAAAAAACTATTAAGATACAGTGAAACCTATCTTTGAAAACCACCCTCATGAAAGACCACCTGTCATCCGAGACCACATTCTGAAATCCTTTAAACGAAACCTCTTTTGACAGACCACCTGTCCTGAGAAACTACATTTCAGTGGGGTGGTCTGTCAAGGCAGATTCCACTGTAACTGGTCTGATACCACTGCATCATGAAACAATTTCTTTTACTGAGAAAAAAGTAATATAAAATGAGGTTGGTTGATACGAAGCAATCGTTATTCGTTTTACTGGAAAATGTTTGTTTTATTGAAGATTTCACTAACTGGAGGGGCTTCTGTGGCTGAGTGGTTAACATTGAGCTTTGGATCATGAAGGCTTAATTTTGCTTTGGATCAGTGCAGGTATCGAGCCATGCTGGAACCTAAGCTGATTTTTTGAGAAAGTTTTCCTGTTTACTTGTGGAATGTTGCTGGTCTCTTCCCAAGTACATTGTAACCACGTTCTCTCCTTCACCAATGATAACTGGCTGCCACCATATAGCTGAAAAATTAATGAGTGTGGCATACAACACTATTCAAAATCAAAGTCAAATCACTAACTAGTACTTGGAGTGCCACACATTTTGACCCATGCGATGGACTGATTCCATTGCAGTGACAGTTTTTTTTTAAGTGCCATGCCTGTCACAATACGAGACCTTTGTTTTGAATCTCAGTCAAACAGACTTGTGACTTTCATTTCCTCATGCCAAGCGCGTGGCGAGGAAAGAGTTACTTTCATTTTGAAGTCTTTTGAAACCTAGATATTGTGAGTGGCGCGCTACTAGATCACCACAAGCAATCTGCTGGAAAGTGACATTTGTAAGGTCACGATAATTCTTTATTTTAACACCTTTTGAATCATTATGCCATCCATGATACTTGTCAACCCCTGAAAAACAATGGATTCTTCTGTAAATCATTGACTAAGACCAGTCCAAATGTGTCTTTAGGGTTGACTGAGGTACGAGTGAGTTTAAGGCAGGATGCATTTGTTTTTTGTCATAAAAGGGTGATACTAACCAGGGATGAACATTTCCAGGAATACAGTATATATATTTATATATACATGTATATACACAGTAAAAACTGCTTAAGTCACCATCTGTGTATAAAGACCACCTGGTCACAAAGACCTGTTTTGCTCCCTTTAAAGACTGGTTTTCTTGTGTCCCAAAGGAGGGCATTATATACAAGTCTCACTGTATTTGTTGATTGTGTGAAATCATTATATTGGGGGGGGGGGGGTGTCATGTTTCAGTTTTATTTTTGTAATTGCTTACCCTTCACTCAATAATGGGGTTAAGAATGCTAAATCTTTGCACAAAAGGTTCTAATATAAATACTGTGGCGTGAAAAATAAAATGAAATTTTGAATTTTTGAAATTTTGCCATGATTTTGACTTCACTTTTTTGCTCAATATTTCAGGTTGGGGATTTGATTAAAGTGAGTTAATGGACTTATTGATTCATCAATACTCTCAGTATGCTTTTTGTTTGTTGGATACGCTAACATTATTTTTGTCTTTTTAGAAATTGAAGACATGAAAAGAGAATTAGAAGAGCAGCTGAAGCAGAATCAAGAAGAGATGGAAAATATGAAGAAATCTTGGCAACAGAGAATGGAAGAAAACCAACAAGTTAATCAGGTACGGTATATATTAACTCATCAACCCCTGAAAATAATGGACTCTTCTGTGAATCAATGATTTAGGCTAGTCCAAGTGTGTCTTTAGGGGTAAATAAGTTAAGGATCAGATATGGCATTTATTAAGAATTCACAATGTTAAATTTATATCAGTTGGAGCTAATGATCGGAGAGCGCCTTAGCTTTAAGTTATGAAGTCTCTCACCTTAAGTGAGCACAGATTGGAGCCCTGCTGGAACCTAATCTGATTTTGTGAGAAAGTTTTCTAGTTTTATAGTGATAGTATTTGCAGAAGGCTAATGGTCTGAAAGGTCTGACGGGTGCATCTAGTGTTTGGATCATCCGTCTGTCTGTCTGTTTGTGTGTTTGTTTGTCTGTCTTCCGTAATTCCATCCCACTTACATATAAAGTGCAATATTTCAAGTTTGGATTGTGATACAGTAACCAAACTTAGACTGTAAGTTCGTCTAAGGGTTGCTTATAATGTTTAACCAACATCACATGCTCCTTGAGGTGGGGTGGGGTCAAAATATAACACATTGTAATATTTTGCCAGCGCTGAAATTTGCTGGGACTGGGGGCGTTTGTGTTTCACAAACACATCTTGTTTGAAATAACTCATCAACCTCTGAAAAACAACAGACTCTTCTGGTCCCGTGAATTTCAAGATAACGAGATTCTACTGTATTTATAAAACAAAATTAGTCTCTGAGTGATTCATGTGTTTAAGATTTCTCTGTCTTGTGCTACATGTATGATAATGTGAAGGTCATGACAGCTAGAGTGTGGCCTGCAATTCCTGTCAGAATACATTGGAAACTACTTATATTGAAGCCTGGTACATTGAAACCCTGCTTAATTTGAAATGATTATGATTTCGGGGCCAAGCTTCGTAATAACCATTATAGCCAGGTTAATGTAACAACACTGTTTATATGAAAGAAAAATTCATTCCCCTTCGGTTTTAATATACCTGGGTTTGTGGTATCTGTAAAAACAGAAACAATGCTTTTCAGTTACAGATAGAAATTAATAGTCAATGATATATTGACCTTAATGAACTGCTTATAAACTATATGTGAACCATGCTTCAGTTTAAAGTCTCAGTATGTAATCTGTAAAACTATGATATGTTTTGGATTTGTGTACACAGAACCAGCTGGCTGAACAACAGAAAAAGGATGAGGACAGGAAAGTGATCCCCCATTTCTGGAATCTGAATGAAGATCCTGCTCTGACAGCTATGGTTATACACTTTACTAAATCAGGTAAAAATTAAGAGCTTACACAGACACAGTCATATATAAAATCAGGTAAACATTAAGAGCTTACACAGACACAGTCATATATAAAATCAGGTAAACATTAAGAGCTTACACAGACACAGTCATATAAAATCAGGTAAACATTAAGAGCTTACACAGACACAGTCATATATAAAATCAGGTAAACATTAAGAGCTTACACAGACACAGTCATATATAAAATCAGGTAAACATTAAGAGCTTACACAGACACAGTCATATATAAAATCAGGTAAACATTAAGAGCTTACACAGACACAGTCATATATAAAATCAGGTAAACATTAAGAGCTTACACAGACACAGTCATATATAAAATCAGGTAAACATTAAGAGCTTACACAGACACAGTCATATATAAAATCAGGTAAACAATAAGGTTCTTGTTATAGCTTAAACAGACAGACAAGTATAAAATCAAGTATATAGGTTCTTGTAATAGTTTACACAGACAAGTATAAAATCAAGTATATAGGTTCTTGTAATAGTTTACACAGACAAGTATAAAATCAGGTAAACAATATGGTTCTTGTAATAGTTTACACAGACACAGACAAATATAAAATCAGGTAAACATTAAGGTTCTGGTAATAGCTTAAACAGACAAACAAGTATAAAATCAAGTATATAGGTTCTTGTAATAGTTTACACAGACAAGTATAAAATCAGGTAAACATTAAGGTTCTTGTAATAGCTTAAACAGACAAACAGGTATAAAATCAAGTATATAGGTTCTTGTAATAGCTTACACAGACACAGACAAATATAAAATCAGGTAAACATTAAGGTTCTGGTAATAGCTTAAACAGACACAGACAAGTATAAAATCAAGTAATACAGGTTCTTGTAATAGTTTACACAGACAAGTATAAAATCAGGTAAACAATGTGGTTCTTGTAATAGTTTACACAGACACAGACAAATATAAAATTGGGTATACAGGTTTGTGTTATAGCTCACACAGACACAGAAAAGTATAAAATCAGGTATACATTAACATGATTAACTCACGAACCCCTGAAAAACAATGGACTCTTCTGTAAAACCAATTACTTAGACCAGTCCAAATGTGTCTTTAGAGGTGAATGAGTTACAGTTCTTGTAACAGCTTACACAAACAATTATATCAAGTATACATTTAGCTACTTCCAATATGTTCGAAGCAAAACAATGACACATGAACTAGTATAAACCAGTGGTCCACTTTATCATAAGGTCTAAGTACTAAGTGATAGGTCTTACCCTCCTCTAATTCAAGTCTTAAGGCATTGCAGCACATTTCCCAATGAGATCTTGATAGTTTATGATTATACTTATACCTGCTAAATTTACAAACAATAAATTATGACTGTTACAACAGTGACTTAGATCTATGCACTGCCTCTGGTTTGTCATAAAGAGAACAACTGATTTGGTAATGTAAAGCACAAGTCCTAATTCATTGTAAAATGGTCGCAAGTCCTAAGTGTGGCCCTTAGACCTTTTGTAAAATAGGCCCAAGGTATACATATATATATATGAAATAGTCACGTCTCCATATGAGTGAAAGATTCTTGAGTGGGACGTTAAACAACAATACAACAACAACAATATACATATAGTCACTTGTTATACACACTAAACATAGCATAAACACCAACTTTAAAGTATAAAATACAAACAAAATATACATCGTAAAAATAACAAAATTAATGTTAGAATTATTTTCAATTAATGAGGTCTTTGAGGTTTACTGATTTTACTTTATCTGTCTGTTCATAGACAAAGAGTTTACAATGGTAATGCAAGGTGCTTTTAACTTAAATTTGATAAATTTAATTAGTAACATGTCCAGGGTTCAAACAGAATCCTGATTGATGAATGTCAAGGTCACTGTAAAACTATGATGTTGTAGGGGAAGTTATACTTAAATCTTATTTGTCCTGTTTATTTTGTATCATCCCTGGATTTCATCTTTCCCAACAGGTGCTTGCAAAGTTGGAAATAAGAATGCACAGCCTCCACCAGACATCCAGATTAATGGTTTAAGGTAACTCCAGTGACCTTATCTATTATTTTGTCTGACCTTATCTGACCAGACTTTGTCTTAATTTGTCTGACCTTATGTCACCAGACTTTGTATGACTTATCTATTATATGTATGACCTTATCTGACCAGACTTTGTCAGACCTTATGTCATCAGAATTTGACCTTATCTAATTATTATTTCTCGGACCTTACCTGACCAGGCTTTGTCTGACCATATCTCTCCAGACTTTGTCTGATATCTGACTCGATCTTGTCTGACTTTTTCTGACCAGGTGATTTAGATTTGTTTGAAGAGTACAACTCAAAGATCGGATTACAGGTTAATCACCAGTTCAAACATTTTGCGAGGATATTTTATTTTGTAATGTACATTTCCATATCTGAATTTTGGTTGAGTATTGGTTCCAAAGTCCAACTATTTTTTTCCCCCAAACTTGAGTAAAATAACCAGAAAGACTTTTAAACAGAATTTTGTTATTTTTTATGTTTGACATACCAGTGACATACTGTCTTCATGCTGATTTAGTCATTTGACGATGAAGATACAAATACTGATATAAACATTATAATTGTTTCTTTTTCATGTTTCATGATGGAAGTCTGGAGAGCTAATGCCATACCCCTGGCATTGTCGTCTTCATCATTGTCGTTGTTGCAATCAGCATCTGTAGACAAAATTTAACCTGGCCTACATCTTTTAACCATAAGGGACAGGACTTTGATATTTCATATATAGATTCCTTATGACCAGAGCTTTCATTCGGTACATGTACCTTGACTTTTGACCTAGTGACCTTGACCTTGAACTTTGACCCATTTTTCATGGAATTTTAACCTTGGCTATAACTTTTAAAGCATGAGGGATAGGGCTTTGATATTTCACATATAGATTTCTTATGACCAAACCTTGAACTTTGGTACCTCGACTTTTGACCTAGTGACTTTGATTATGGACGTTGACCTACTTTTCAAAAACTCAAACCTTGGCTGTAACTTTTAAACAATGAAGGATAGCGATTTGATATTTCACATATAGATTTCTTATGAACAGAGCTTTCATTTGGTACGTTGACTTTTGACCTAGTGACCTTGACCTTTGACTTTGACCAACTTTTCAAATTTTTATCCTGAGCCGAAGGAATCAATATATTTAACAGAGCTCTGACCATAATACCTGACAGCTGTGGGTCAAATACCTATTTTGAAAATTTACACCCATTTTGGCGAGCTTTGTTGTTTTCTTACAACTCTTGTTTAAAACCTTTCAGCATTCAGAAACAACATGCAGTTGTAACTACCAAGGGTAGCAATGTGACTATCAAAGCACTAGAAGGTGCTAAGATACTAGTGAATGGAACTAAAATTACAAAGGAAGTAGAATTACATCATAATGACAGGTAAGATAAGTTACGTTGATGTATTAAGAACACCTATATTTGAAATCTTTGTAGTATACTTTTTGATAGTTTAAAAGTTAGAGAAAAAAGTATTGATTTATATGTTTTTATTTTTTTTCACAGAAAGAGTTCTTTCATAGTTCCAATAAATTTTGTAGAAAAAACTTTGAAAAAAAATCACCAAATTTGGTGAAAGAGCACCTTTAGAACTTTATGAACTTAGAACGACATTGAAATAAACAAAAAAAGTCTTTGAATGAGAATACTAATAATGAGAGAGGCTGCAACAACACCTTATATCTGTTTGTAACATTAATGTCCAGACCGTGAATAAGGCTTTCAGGAGGGATTTGAATTTTGTTATTTTAATAGTTAAATTTTGTCTCTCTTTATGAAAGGGTTTCTTTTGGACCAAACCATTTATACGTTTTCCACCATCCTCAAGACATGGCCAAGAATATGAAGGAGGGTAAAACAGTTGACACACCAACTTATGACACTGCTCAGGAAGAGATTGCTCAGAAAGCTGGTTTTATGAACAAGGCTGGAAAGTCAGAAGGTAAAATATTTACAAATGCAATGGAGTATATACCTAGTCACCTTGCAGTGTCATTGCACCTCTGGAAGTTTTGTAACAAATACAGGCTACAGAAGATTATTAAACCTGGGATGGTTAGAGCATTACACTTTGAAACATGAAGTCTGTCACTTTTGGTCAGCACAGGTTCGAGCCCCGCTTGAACCTAAGCTGTTTTTTGTGAGAAAGTTTGCCAGTTTACATGCAGTAGACTGGTGATCTCTTCCCAGGTAACTGGGTTCTCTCAACCACCATTAAAACTGGCTGCCACCATATAACTGAAAAAATTGTTGAGCATGGCTTAAAACACTATTGAAATCAAATTAAAATTGAATGAAACCATCAGTAAATTTATGAAAATGATATCGTCTCAGTTAATCAGAGGTAGACTTACCTAAGGTTTATTACATCATATAAGACCTGAGGATGTCACCATGAAAATAAAAAATTATAGGAGTCTGAGGATTTTACTCGGGAATTCTAAACAAATATGATTTCAAAATGGCCTGATGTTTAGTACTACTCTTAGTCATGAGTAATTGTAATGTTGTAAGGAGTAGGTCCAGAGGCATTTCTGGGCTTAATGTAGGTCATCTGAGTGACTCTAGGTCACCTAGGTGAATCACATGACCTATTGTGATGGATTTTCATTTGTTGTCGTGTATTATATGGATGTGTCAAATGAAGTGCATTAATGATCAATAAGTCCTGAAAAAGAAAACTCAGCAATCCGATTCTCTTTACATGTAGCTTGTTTCATCTCTATCATAGGGTGAACAAAAATACAGTGAAACCTGTTTCTTGAAAAATCACCCAATCTGCTACTGAAATGTACAGGAAAAAAAAATGACATTCATGACCTGTAGGTCAGGAAATTTAAAGACGGTGTGGGGACTGAAGTGACCTGTAAAGGCCCTTTTGCTTTACTCATTTTTTTGTGTGAATTAAATTAACTATTTTTTCATTATTGTTCAACCATCTATTTTCACACACATCAATAATCGTGCATTCCGGTATCCTGTTCCCAATATTCTTTGGTATTTTTGCTATTTCCAGATGATTATAAAACTAGCCAAATTTAACAATCAATAATAGATGAAAGTATGCTTACGGTATAATCGTAAGTTTTGGTCTCCTTTGTTTACATATAAACTTATTGTGCAAGAACTATTAAGTGTGCGAAAAATGGTGTCTCGAGGATATAATATTAAGATAAAGAGGCATTAGCTTTTTTTTTTAAAGAAAAATTGTTGTTGCTTTTTTACTACTTAGATTGATATACAATAACAAAAAAGATATATACATAGGCATAAAAATTCTTAAATTCCTATATATTTTGTGAAAATTGCTTGAGAAATCCAACATGGCACTTTTTCAATTACAGTTGATTCAAAAGCAACTGTGACCTCACCCTGTATAAGTGCCGAGTTTGTTCTGTAAGTAATTTATGTTTGGTTGAGCAGGGTGAATTAGAACATAATTCAACCTTACTATTTGTATATGCATACCACACTGGACCTGACCTTATTTTCACAAAATGTATAGGCATATAAGATTTTTATGGCTGGGTATAGCTCTTATTTGTTATTGTGCATCAAATACAAGTAGTAAAAGTAGAAAAAATTTTAAAAATCTTTTTGGGGTAAACCCAGCTAATGTCCCCTTTAACTTTTCATAGCTTTTGATATAAAGGTAGAAAACATCTTTAAATATCTATTCATATGAACCACAGACCATCTTAAAATAACATGTCACATGACCTAGAGGACATCTTAAAATAAACTCTCACATGACCTAGAGAACATCTTAAAATAAAATCTCACATGACCTAGAGAACATCTTAAAATAAAATCTCACATGACCTAGAGAACATCTTAAAATAAAATCTCACATGACCTAGAGGACATCTTAAAATAAAATCTCACATGACCTAGAGAACATCTTAAAATAAAATCTCACATGACCTAGAGGACATCTTAAAATAAAATCTCACATGACCTAGAGAACATCTTAAAATAAAATCTCACATGACCTAGAGAACATCTTAAAATAAAATCTCACATGACCTAGAGAACATCTTAAAATAAAATCTCACATGACCTAGAGAACATCTTAAAATAAAATCTCACATGACCTAGAGAACATCTTAAAATAAAATCTCACATGACCTAGAGGACATCTTAAAATAAAATCTCACATGACCTAGAGAACATCTTAAAATAAACTCTCACATGACCTAGAGAACATCTTAAAATAAAATCTCACATGACCTAGAGAACATCTTAAAATAAACTCTCACATGACCTAGAGGACATCTTAAAATAAAATCTCACATGACCTAGAGGACATCTTAAAATAAAATCTCACATGACCTAGAGGACATCTTAAAATAAAATCTCACATGACCTAGAGAACATCTTAAAATAAAATCTCACATGACCTAGAGGACATCTTAAAATAAAATCTCACATGACCTAGAGGACATCTTAAAATAAAATCTCACATGACCTAGAGAACATCTTAAAATAAAATCTCACATGACCTAGAGGACATCTTAGAATAAAATCTCACATGACCTAGAGAACATCTTAAAATAAAATCTCACATGACCTAGAGGACATCTTAGAATAAAATCTCACATGACCTAGAGGACATCTTAAAATAAAATCTCACATGACCTAGAGGACATCTTAAAATAACATGTCACATGACCTAGAGGACATCTTAAAATAACATGTCACATGACCTAGAGGACATCTTAAAATAACATGTCACATGACCTAGAGGACATCTTAAAATAACATGTCACATGACCTAGAGGACATCTTAAAATAAAATCTCACATGACCTAGAGGACATCTTAAAATAACTTGTCACATGACCTAGAGGACATCTTAAAATAAAATCTCACATGACCTAGAGGACATCTTAAAATAACTTGTCACATGACCTAGAGGACATCTTAAAATAACTTGTCACATGACCTAGAGGACATCTTAAAATAAAATCTCACATGACCTAGAGGACATCTTAAAATAACATGTCACATGACCTAGAGGACATCTTAAAATAACATGTCACATGACCTAGAGGACATCTTAAAATAAAATCTCACATGACCTAGAGGACATCTTAAAATAACATGTCACATGACCTAGAGGACATCTTAAAATAAAATCTCACATGACCTAGAGAACATCTTAAAATAAAATCTCACATGACCTAGAGAACATCTTAAAATAACATGTCACATGACCTAGAGGACATCTTAAAATAAAATCTCACATGACCTAGAGGACATCTTAAAATAACATGTCACATGACCTAGAGGACATCTTAAAATAACATGTCACATGACCTAGAGGACATCTTAAAATAAAATCTCACATGACCTAGAGGACATCTTAAAATAACATGTCACATGACCTAGAGGACATCTTAAAATAAAATCTCACATGACCTAGAGAACATCTTAAAATAAAATCTCACATGACCTAGAGAACATCTTAAAATAACTTGTCACATGACCTAGAGGACATCTTAAAATAAAATCTCACATGACCTAGAGGACATCTTAAAATAACTTGTCACATGACCTAGAGGACATCTTAAAATAACTTGTCACATGACCTAGAGAACATCTTAAAATAACATGTCACATGACCTAGAGGACATCTTAAAATAAAATCTCACATGACCTAGAGGACATCTTAAAATAACTTGTCACATGACCTAGAGGACATCTTAAAATAACTTGTCACATGACCTAGAGGACATCTTAAAATAAAATCTCACATGACCTAGAGGACATCTTAAAATAACTTGTCACATGACCTAGAGGACATCTTAAAATAAAATCTCACATGACCTAGAGGACATCTTAAAATAACTTGTCACATGACCTAGAGGACATCTTAAAATAACTTGTCACATGACCGAGAGGACATCATAAAATATCTTCTCATATGACCTAGAAGACATTTTAAGATAGCTTCTCATATAATCTAGAGGACATCTTAAAATAGCATCTCATGACCTAGAGGACATCTTAAAATAACTTTCCATATGACCCAGAGAACACCTTAAAATAGCTTTCCATATGATGCAGAGAACATTTTAAATAGCTTTTCTAATGAAGCCAGAGGGCATGCTAAATTAACCTTTTATATAAAGTCAGAAACATCTTAGAATAGCTTTTCACATGACCCAGAGAATATGTTTAAATGGCTTTTCATATGAAGCCAGAGAACTTGAATAGCTTTTTATATCACCCAGAGAATATGTTAATTAGCTTTTTGATTGGAGACAGAGAATATCTAAAAATAGCTTTTCATATGAGCCACAGAATATGGTAAATTAGCTTTTTAATTGAATTCCGAGAATATCTTAAAATAACTTTTCATGTGAGCCAGAGAATATGGTAAATAGCTTTTTAAATGAAGGCAGAGAATATCTTAAAATAACTGTAAAATGACCCAGAGACAGGTTAAATTAGCTTTTCAGTTACAGAAATTATCTGATATATATTCCTTTTACAGAGGACCTCATTCTACAAGAGGATGTTATACAGATGTTGCCGATGGTCAATGAGGCTGATGCCATGTCAGCTGAACTAGACAAGAAAGTGAAATTTGAACTGGCCCTTGTATCACCTCAAGCAAGAGGACTCAAATCAGGAAAAACAGAGGTACTCTCTTCATTTTGGAGCATTTATCTGATTATAAAATGAGAGGATGGTTCAGAATCAATGATTTAATAGACAGTCAAACTTGTCTATAAAGGCCACTCAAAGAAGCAGGCAAAAGTAGCTGTTATAGACAAGTGCCCTTTACACAAAGGTGATCTTTAACACAAGTTTGACTGTACATGGTATGCTTCTTTATATAATATGATCATTAATAATCAATTAGCAGTTTTTCCATATGAATTAAATAGTTTGTTAAAGAAATTTGCCCTAAATATCCATTGTCTGAATGGGTGACATGTCAGTGGTCAACAGTAATAAAAATTTCCACTTGTCCTGCAGGACAAGAAGTATTTAAATCTACTTGTCCGAATGCAAAAATGACTTGTCCAAAAATCATGTGTAACATTCAAAGATATTATTTTGTGTTCAAACAAGAATATTCTTTGTTGAGTTAATTTTCCGGACAAGTTAGAAGTAACATCTCTTGTCAACAGTAATAAAAATTTCCACTTGTCCTGCAGGACAAGAAGTATTTAAATCTACTTGTCCGAATGCAAAAATGACTTGTCCAAAAATCATGTGTAACATTCAAAGATATTATTTTGTGTTCAAACAAGAATATTACAAAATTGACTTGTCTCGGACAAACCTTAATGTTGAACCCTGCATATATCTCTGTGCTTCAGTTATTAACTTGAAAACTTCACTTTCATTTTAAACTCGCTTTCTCATCTAAGGACGAAAATGTTGAAAATTAAAGGGAGCGAAAATTTCCAGGTATACAGTATTCATTCAAAGGATTTTTAGAGGTGAAAAGGTTAAAAAAAAATTATCATAATACATAGCACATTGACAATTTATATTTTTTTTAATTTTTTTGTCCAGGTCATGGTGAAAATGAAAAACATGACCAATGGAAATGAGTGGCTGTGGGATCGTAGTAAGTTTATAAACCGGAAGTATTTGATGCAAGACATGTACCAGAACTACTTAGAAGGAGCCGGTGACTGGGATGTACCTCAGGTAATTGTTGTTTATTCACTGTGATGTTGTGCTATATCTATCATCCCGTTTTGACTATTTTTGCAAGTTTATCAATACAGTGAAACATATCTTGAAAGACCACTGTCTTGAAAGACCATTTTCTGAAAACTGTTTAGTCAAATAGTCTATAATCCTTCCAATTAAACATCTTTTGAGAGACCACATTCCAGTGGCGGATGGGGTGGTCTCTCAAGACAGGTTCCACTGTATTATATAAATAATTCATGTAAAAATGAAAATAACACGTAAAACGGTGTACGTTAAACCTGCTTTAGCATCCACCTGTGTATAAAGACCAACTGGTCATAAAAACTGTTTTTTGCTTTCCACTGTAGTACCATTTGTGTACAAATCAACCTCTGTATAAAGACCACCTCCCTATAAAGACCAGTTTTTCTTGTGTCCCAAAGGAGGTCATTGTATACAAGTTTCACTGTGTTTTTTTGTCATGGCTTTTTATGACTTGATCTGTATAAGTCCAAGTTACTTGAGGGGTGTAAGAATTGTCTCTCTGAATATTTTTTTCTATGGCATTGAACACAAATTTAAAATATTAATTTCTTTGTAACATATTAATTAAGAGAAATTTTGTCATATTAGAATTTTGGTATATTCTTTCCTCAAAAACTAAATAGATAAAATTAATGTGAATGAACAATTCCATGCCAAACTATAATAACAATAGATCATCTTTGAGTTCTTATGTAATTCGGTTTTGGATCAGGATTTTTCTCGCACCGCTTCAACTTTGTTATGCTTAGCGATTTCCGGTTTGCGTCGATCAAGAAATAAAATGCATGATTTCATACAATACATCAAAATGTCACAATATTTCATTTCTGGTTTAGAGTTCAGATGTTAACCTTAATTTGTTTTTGACGTAAATGGACTAGTGACAATAATCTGGCCTTCAGTTATAACTGCGTTTTATTTCTTGATCGACACAAAGACACATACCGGAAATCCCTAAGCATAACAAAGCTGATTCTGCGAAGAATCGTAAGAACTCAAAATTATCTATTGTGTTGCATATATATTACATTATTCATAAGCTACAATCTGGTGCAAAAAGGACATCTTTAAATGTTTCACTGCAAATGTACAGGTTTTCCAATTTTCAGAAAATATAGTTTTTGAGAAGATGATCATTAAAGCTTGCTGTTAAATATTCTTCAAAAATCAATTAGAAGAAAAGAGACCATGTTTTATTCATCTTATGATTAATAGATGTTTTAACTGATATTTTAAATATTCAGCAAAGCTATCGTAGAAAATCTAAAACTTGACCAGGTAGTGCATTTTTCACTAATTTAGCTTAGATCACTTATTACTCATAATTGTTCTGAGTGTCTAGTGACTGCAGCTGTCAGACTTACAATCTCATATTTACCGGTATACATCATTTTAAGCCAAAAATATTTCAGTCACATGGTCGCAGCCAGTTACATTGTACCCAGGAAGAGACAACCAGCCTTCTACAAGTAAACTGGCAAACTTTCTCATAAAATCGGCTTAGATTCCAGCATGACTTGAACCCATGCTGACCAGAAGTGATAGACTTAACAGTTAAAGTGTCAGATGTTCTAACCAAAGGCCACAGAGGCCCCTTAACCATAATTACATTCTTTTGTTGATCGTCAATCATTTTAGCGTCACAGATCTATTAACTAAACTTGATTCACCTTTTGATTTATTTTTAACAGGAAAAAGATCCTTTCTGGGAACCAGCTGATACGGAGGTTATGATTGGTACCGTGAATCTTCACTTGATGTCACTGGCACATCTACTAGACTCAGATGAAGTTTTAACCATCAGCAATTATCAGGGAAAAGAGCAAGGTAAGAGTTTCCCGACTGATTTTGAAATGTTTTTGCTTTTGATCTTGATTCCATTAATGCGTCATCAATTCTGTGAATGGGGGAGGGGGGCTCTGTAGTCATGTGGTTACAGGCAGAGCATTATTCTGTATATTATTAAAACTCATGCTTGTGGTTAGTAAGGGTCCAGTCACATTGTACTTAATAAAACCTCTTACTTGTGGTCAGTGAGGACCCAGTCAAACTGTTCAATGTAAAACTCTTCACCAGTGGGCAGTGGGTGTCTAGTCACACTGTGCACTGTAAAACCTCTTACTGGTGGTCAGTGAGGGTTCAGTCACAGTGGTCAATGTAAAACCCCTCACTTGTGGTCATTGAGGGTCAAGTCAAACTGTTCTCTGTAAAACATTTGTGGATAGTGAGCATTAAGTCACACTGTACACTATAAAGCGTCTTACTTATGGTCAGTGAGGGTCCAGTCAAACTTTGGACTGTCAAACATCACATCTGTGGTCAGTGAGGGTCTAGTCATACTGTTGACTGTAAAACATCACACCTTTGGTTATGGAGGGTCCTGTAACATTGTACGCTATAAAGCCTCTTACCTGTGGTCAGTGAGTGTCCAGTCATACTGTTCATTGTAAAACTGCTTACAGTGGTCAGTGAGGTCCAGTTACATCCTACACCAGAAAATCTCATACCTGTGGTATATGATATGGGGAAAATTGGGAGTTGTTCTGGATTTGTGACTTGTATTTGTGAAGTCAGAATTGAATTAAATTAAAAAGTTTGTTTTAGTTTTCAATGGACTGCGCATGCTGAAAATACTGCAAAATTTGTCAAGTAATGATAGACCTTGCGAGTATTGGTACTTGGAGAGAAGTGGTCCCCTGCCAGTATGGTGGTTTACAGATATGACCTATATTTTGTATATATAAGTCATTTTAAAGTATAAATATTTGCCATTGTATATCATTGTACATGTATATAACCTATATTTTCTATATTGAAGTCATGTTACTATAAATATCTATCATTCTATATGACCTATATTTTCTAAATTTAGGTCACCTTGATTTGAAGATAATCCCATGTCAAAGTTCAGGAGCACCTTTACCTGAGGATGATTTTGTTGATGAACCAAAACAATTAGTAAGTACTGGTAATTAACTGTTAATTGAACAGATAGTTAGTTCCTGTAATTGATTGATACATAAATAATTAATAAGTACTGGTGATTAATTGTTACATAAACAGGTAATAAATACTGCTAATTAAATGTTAATTGAACAGATAGTTAGTTCCTGTAATTGATTGATACATAAATAATTAATAAGTACTGGTGATTAATTGTTACATAAACAGGTAATAAGTACATTGTACTGCTAATTAAATGTTAATTTAACAGGTAGTTAGTTCCTGTAATTGATGATTGATACATAGATAATTAATAAGTACTGGTGATTAATTGTTACATAAACAGGTAATAAGTACTGCTAATTAAATGTTAATTGAACAGGTAGTTAGTTCCTGTAATTGATTGATACATAAATAATTAATAAGTACAGCTTATTAATTGTTAAATAATTGGCATCAGTCCATAGCACAGGTCAAAATTTGTAGAACTTCACCTTAAGCTGGTGACATCTCAATACATGTATAAGTGAAAAATTCTTGATGGAATGTAAAACAACAAACAAACAAAACAGAAAATCTAAATATATGGACATTTTTATCCCTGAACTACTTTACTGGGCTGTTTGTTTTTGTCTAGTAACTTTTAAAAATTTAAAACTTTAATTTTTGGGCTCTGCTTAGGACAAACTTTGTTTTTTGGGCTCTGCTTAGGAGAGATGTGGGGACTCCATGGCTGAGTGGTTAGATCATGTCATGAAGTATCAGTTTACTTGCAGAAGGTCGGTGGTCTCTTCCCGGGTACAGGTTCTCTCCTCCACCACTAAAAACTCACTGCCACCATATAACTGAAATATTGTTTAGTGGGGCATAAAATAAGAAAGAAAAACAGATGAAGTAGTTGCCATGATGTCACTGTAATGATGTCACTAATAATGTCACTAATGATGTCACTGCAATTATGTCACTACTGATGTCATTAATGATGTTACTGTAATGATGTCATTAATAATGTCACTAATGATGTCACTGCAATTATGTCACTAATGGTGTCACTGTAATGATGTCACAGTGATGATATCACTAATGATGTTACTGTAATGATGTCACTATAACATGTATAATGAAAATTGATTTCTCTATTTATATATTTAAGACAGTTTGTAATGTGTTTCATAGTAAAGAGGTTATGGGCTTTTATCAGCCATTAATTTCTGATTTTATTTTTTTTTTCAGGTTGGAAAGGGATTATACTTCAAATTTAAGATCGACAATGCTCGTGGACTTCCAGGAAATATCCAACAGGTGGATTTTATATTTTTTATTATAAATTTAAAATTTCAATGGGAGGTGAACTTGAAATTTATAGTAAAAGAGAGAGAGAGAGAGAGAGAGAGAGAGAGAGAGAGAGAGAGAGAGAGAGAGAGAGAGAGAGAGAGAGAGAGAGAGAGAGAGAGAGATGAAATAATCAATTCAACATCGTAGCTAATGTATTAAATAACCTGTTTATTTTCAGAGCTTCTGCAAGTACAAGTTTTTTTTACCTATCTCAAAAAATGAAAAAATCAGTATCCTCACAGATCAGGTAATAAAATAACATACTCTGACTATATCACAGTAGGTAATGGATAACATACTGTAACTATTTCAGATCAGGCATACTCTGACTATAGTCACAGAAGTTTTATTTAAATAACATACCTACTCTATGTCACAGATCAGGTAATAAATAACATACACTAAATCAGTGATCAGGAATAAATAACATACCTGAAATTTCACAGAACTATGGATAAAATATGTCACAGATCAGGTAATAAATCATACTCTGACTAAGTCACAGATCAGGTAATAAATAATCATCACAGATGACTATATATCACAGAACAGGTAACATACATAAATCATACTGTATAACATACTCTGACTATGTCACAGAACAGATGGATCATACTGTAACTATAAATAACAGGTAATAAATAACATACACTAAATCAGTGTCACAGATCAGGTAATAAATAACATACTCTGACTATATATCACAGAACAGGTAATGGATAACATACTGTAACTATATGTCACAGATCAGGTAATAAATAACATACTCTGACTATATGTCACAGATCAGGTAATAAATAACATACACTAAATCAGTGTCACAGACAGGTAATAAATAACATACTCACAGAGAACAGGTAATGGACTAACATATGTCACTGTAACTAAATATGTCACAGATCAGGTAATAAATAACATACTCTGACTATATGTCACAGATCAGGTAATAAATAACATACACTAAATCAGATCAGGTAATAATAAATACTCTGACTATATGTACAGGTAATAAATAACTCTAAATCATGTCACAGATCAGGTAATAAATAACATACTCTGACTAAATCACAGAACAGTGATAACATACTGTAACATACACTAAATCAGTGTCACAGATCAGGTAATAAATAACATACTCTGACTATATGTCACAGATCAGGTAATAAATAACATACACTAAATCAGTGTCACAGATCAGGTAATAAATAACATACTCTGACTATATATCACAGAACAGGTAATGGATAACATACTGTAACTCTATGTCACAGATCAGTACACTAAATCATGTCACATAGATCACAGAACAGGTAATAATAAACTGTAACTATATGTACACTACATACTCTATGTCACAGATCAGGTAATAAATAACATACACTAAATCAGTGTCACAGATCAGGTAATAAATAACATACTCTGACTATATGTCACAGATCAGGTAATAAATAACATACTCTGACTATATATCACAGAACAGGTAATGGATAACATACTGTAACTATATGTCACAGATCAGGTAATAAATAACATACTCTGACTATATGTCACAGATCAGGTAATAAATAACATACACTAAATCAGTGTCACAGATCAGGTAATAAATAACATACACTAAATATATATCACAGATCAGGTAATAAATAACATACTGACTATACACTAAATAACATAGTGTCACAGATCAGGTAATGGATAACATACTCTGACTATATATCACAGATCAGGTAATAAATAACATAGTGTAACAGTCATGGATATAGGCAGATTGACTCTGTAGTCCATTAGCTAGCTTTTGTGACTGGACTGTCAATATTTATATTCATGCACTGCAGTTAAGCACGGAAGTAGTAAATAAGACAATGATTGTATGTTAAATATCAAAGAATCAATAACATGCTGTCACTTAACTACTTGTTTCGGTAATCAAGATTTACTTATTATATGGGTAATAATTAAAGATGTATGAAATTTTGATGGATATTACCCTTCTGTGGAAGTTGGGGTAGTTGGCAAATGTTTTCATTTTATAAATGCAGAAAGAGGAACATTTACTGAAAATAATAATTTCTTCAAAGATCAAATGTTATTTTGAGTCTGTTTTAAAGATATTTTTATCTGACTTGGCTTTTAATGTAGATTCATACATTAATTGTATTATCTTACAGATGGTTGATTACCTAGTTGAAGGGTCAATGTGTATTGAGGTATGGGGACGGCAAAAAGATGACGGCATGCGCTCCGGAGGAAAATTGGGTGCAGGACTTACTACAAAGGAATTATTGGCCAGGGAAAAATCCAATCTAGTAAGTTTATTGATTATATAAAATTTTGCAAAATGACATAATTATGCTCTTATTTATCAAGGAATATATTCTTTGTCAGTCTAGAATATATCTTATATTTTTACATCTCTATCAGGACCTATAGCTGTTATATTCCAGGATCTAGAGCTGTTATATTCTAGGACCTCTTACATTTATATTCTAGGACCAATAGCTGTTATATTCTAGGACCAATAGCTGTTATATTCTAGGACCTATAGCTATTATATTCTAAGACCTATAGCTGTTATATTCTAGGACCTGTAACTGTTGTATTCTAAGACCAATAGCTGTTCTATTCTAGGACCTATAGCTATTATATTCTAGGACCTATAATTGTTGTATTCTTGGACCAATAGCTGTTATATTCTAGAACCTATACTAGCTGTTATATTTTTTGTCAGCCTAGTGTATATCTTATTTCTATATGTCTCTTTTGGGACCTATAGCTGTTATATGTTTTGTCAGTCCAGAATATATCTTATTTCTATATGTCTGTAATAGAACCTATAGCTGTTATATTCCAGGACCTATAGCTGTTATATGTTTTGTCAGTCTAGAATATATCTTATTTCTATATGTCTGTAATAGAACCTATAGCTGTTATATTCCAGGACCTATACCTGTTGTTGTTTGTCAGTCTGTGTATATCTTATTTCTATATGTCTGTAATAGAACCTATAGCTGTTATTTCTAGGACCTATACCTGTTGTTGTTTGTCAGTCTGTGTATATCTTATTTCTATATGTCTGTAATAGAACCTATAGCTGTTATATTCTAGGACCTATACCTGTTATTGTTTGTCAGTCTAGTGTATATCTTATTTCTATATGTCTGTAATAGGACCTACAGCTGTTATATTCTAGGACCTATACCTGTTGTTGTTTGTCAGTCTGTGTATATCTTATTTCCAGGACCTACAGCTGTAATATTCAAGGACCTATACCTGTTGTTGTTTGTCAGTCTAGTGTATATCTTATTTCTATATGTCTGTAATAGAACCTATAGCTGTTATATTCTAGGACCTATACCTGTTGTTGTTTGTCAGTCTGTGTATATCTTATTTCTATATGTCTGACCTATAGCTGTTATATTCTAGGACCTATACCTGTTGTTGTTTGTCAGTCTGTGTATATCTTATTTCTATATGTCTTTTTTAGGACCTACAGCTGTAATATTATAGGACCTATACCTGTTGTTGTTTGTCAGTCTGTGTATATCTTATTTCTATATGTCTGTAATAGAACCTATAGCTGTTATATTCTAGGACCTATACCTGTTGTTGTTTGTCAGTCTGTGTATATCTTATTTCTATATGTCTGTAATAGAACCTATAGCTGTTATATTCTAGGACCTATACCTGTTGTTGTTTGTCAGTCTGTGTATCTTATTTCTATATGTCTTTTTCTATAGCTGTTATATTCAAGGACCTATACCTGTTGTTGTTTGTCAGTCAGTGTACCTATAGTCTGTAATAGAACCTATAGCTGTTATATTCTAGGACCTATACCTGTTGTTGTTTGTCAGTCTGTGTATATCTTATTTCTATATGTCTTTTTTAGGACCTATAGCTGTTATATTCTAGGACCTATACCTGTTGTTGTTTGTCAGTCAGTGTATATCTTATTTCTATATGTCTTTTTTAGGACCTATAGCTGTTATATTCTAGGACCTATACCTGTTGTTGTTTGTCAGTCTAGTGTATATCTTATTTCTATATGTCTGTAAAAGGACCTATAGCTGTTATATTCTAGGACCTATACCTGTTGTTGTTTGTCAGTCTGTGTATATCTTATTTCTATATGTCTTTTTTAGGACCTACAGCTGTAATATTATAGTTACCTGTTTTGTTTGTCAGTCTGTGTATATCTTATTTCTATATGGACCTATAGCTGTTATATTCTAGGACCTATACCTGTTGTTGTTTGTCAGTCTGTGTATATCTTATTCTATATGTCTTTTTTAGGACCTATACCTAGGACCTATACCTGTTGTTGTTTGTCAGTCTGTGTATATCTTATTTCTATATGTCTTTTTTAGGACCTATAGCTGTTATATTCTAGGACCTATACCTGTTGTTGTTGGTCAGTCAGTGTATATCTTATTTCTATATGTCTTTTTTTATATACCTGTTGTTTTTTGTCAGTCAGTGTATATCTTATTTCTATATGTCTTTTTTAGGACCTACAGCTGTAATATTATAGGACCTATACCTGTTGTTGTTTGTCAGTCAGTGTATATCTTATTTCTATATGTCTTTTTTAGGACCTACAGCTGTAATATTATAGGACAACTTTTTTTGTAAGCACAACTCAGCTATCATAACACTGTTGATAAATGAATTTAACTTATTCACCCCTAAAGACACATTTGGGCTGACTTAAGTCATTGATTTACAGAAGAGTCCAAAGAGTCCATTGTTGTTCAGGAGTTGATGAGTTAAAGCTTTGTTTAAACCCAGAGCTTAGTTATAAACAGATCAATATTGTACAGAATACAGAATAAAACATTTAAAATTTGGCACAAGAAATGCTATAAATGAAATATTCAATTCACAGAAGAATTTGGGAAAGGGAGATAATCTAGAATAACTATTCTAAATGTTTTTAGCTTGAGTGACAAACACTGGATCTATATAATGTAAGAAGTTAAACCACACACACACACAAATACAGTCAAACTTGCCTTAGCGACCCCCCCTTATATTACGACTTCCTGTCGATAACGACCGTATTTGGACTGCCCCTTGAGAATCCCTATATATTTGTCCCTTATATATGCGCGACCAGCAACCGGTGTATTTTGTCTGCCAGTAGTTGTCTTACTTGCGTATAGTGACTGCTTACACACTTACTACTCGTGGAAGGGAGATAACTTGTAGATAATTCTCGCGGGACAATTTGAGACCTAATCAACAACATGGCGCAATACACGATGTTTTGACAGTCACAACACACCTGGAGGTGTCAATTAACACCCCGGGTAGTAATTTGGCACTCAGACGTGCTTTATGACAGGGTGTTTTTACAACCAGCAACTAACAATCATCGCTCACCGATTGAAATTTTGTTTTCTCGTATTCGGGAATACAATGGAGTATTTATCTTACATCTTATCGAACATCAGTGATTGATTAGCAAGTCAACATCTCGATCCAAACAGTAAAATCACCGGCGCTCGTAGCATTTGATTATGTCAAATAAAATGAAAAGTAAATAAAATTCACCTATCTACATCTTTCTGTATATTGTTACACTTCATTGCGACTTAACAACACAGATCACAGACTTTGACCACATTTTAGATATTTGTCTCAATTTTAGTTTTAATAATGTGTCATATCCTTGATGTATACAGTTGCATCATAAATTAATTTGAATTATTTAAAACATTTAATTATTCTCATTATTTAAATGTTGTACATGTTCAGGAATTTTCCTATGCCTATTTTTGGTCCGGTTACAGGACCCTTCCCAATGCAAAAATGGCTTGTATTTTCCCCTAAATAAACAAAAATTCCCAATTTGGAATTAAAAAAATTTTTTTTTAACAATTTTCCAGACCCTGCAGGTAGGAAAATTTCTTTAGTATCACAAATACAGTGTACATTTACTAAATGGAACATCTAACCAAGGAAGAAATATGTAGTTGGAAATAATGAAAGTCATCTCCAATCCATTGGATTTCATAATATCTCATGTGACCCTTTATATAAAGACCACCTGTCTATGATTTCCCCAAGGTGGTCGTTATATACAAGTTTGACTGTACACACACAGACAGACACACACAGACACACACATACACACACACAGACAAACACACACACAGAAAGACACACATACAGACAGACACACACAAACACACACAGACAGACAGACAGACACACACACACACACTACATCAGTCTTCTATTTATCAGATAATTTCTACTTTTATTCAACTATCTCGTATCTAACAATCATTTTATTCATAAATTATAGGAAAGTTAGTTGGGTATGGATTTATATGATTTTGCTTCAAATATAAAATTTGCCTTTTTGATAATCTTTAGTAAAATCATTTTAACTTAGTGTATTTTTTGGTCAGTTCTTAATTCTTAGTATTATTTAGTTTAACGATATGCCTGGAAAATACCTCTAGCCTGTCTTCAGTGCTTAGAATATCATGCTTTAAACCATGAAGAGTCACTTTTGTCATCATTGGTTTGAGCTGGAACCTTAGCTGATTTGTGAGATAGTTTACCATGCTGAAGGCCGATGATTATTCCAAAGGTTTTCTGTCATGGTCTAAAAGAAAATTAATACTAACCTCTGTGGGGTAAAGTGCTGTATTTTCTGAGATATAATTTGATATAGTAAACAATATATCACTTATTCTGTGTCATTCTCATTAGAATATGAGACATGACTTGTATAGGATTGGCAGAACTGGACACAATTTGTGCAGTATTGGTAGACATAGACCCAACTTGTGTAGTATTGGTTTTGATAAATGCCATGAATGTAGACAAAGTTTTTGCAGTATTTGTAGACTTAGACACAACATAGGCAGTACTGGTAGACTTAGACACAACACAGGCAGTACTGGTAGACTTAGACACAACATAGGCAGTACTGGTAGACTTAGACACAACACAGGCAGTACTGGTAAACTTAGAAACAACACAGGCAGTACTGGTAAACTTAGACACAACATAGGCAGAACTGGTAGACTTAGACACAACATAAGCTATACTGGTAGACTTAGACATAACATAGGCAGAACTGGTAGACTTAGACACAACATAGGCAGTACTGGTAGACTTAGACACAACATAGGCAGTACTGGTAGACTTAGACACAACATAGGCAGTACTGGTAGACTTAGACACAACATAGGCGGTACTGGTAAACTTAGACACAACACAGGCAGTACTGGTAAACTTAGACACAACATAGGCAGTACTGGTAGACTTAGACACAACATAGGCAGTACTGGTAGACTTAGACACAACATAGGCAGTACTGGTAGACTTAGACACAACATAGGCAGTATTTGTAGACTTAGACACACATATAGGCTGTACTGATAGATGTAGACAAAAATAGAAAGTACTGGTAGACTTAGACATAACATAGGCAGTACTGGTAGACTTAGACACAACATAGGCTATACTGGTAGACTTAGACACAACATTGGCAGTACTGGTAGACTTAGACACACATAGACAGTACTGGTAGACTTAGACAAAAACAGGCAGCACTGTAGCTTTGTAAGAAGATTTTTCTA
Source organism: Atrina japonica (assembly GCA_030159075.1). Classification (NCBI taxonomy): domain Eukaryota; kingdom Metazoa; phylum Mollusca; class Bivalvia; order Pterioida; family Pinnidae; genus Atrina; species Atrina japonica. The sequence continues at coordinate 199,601 of BROG01000051.1, forward strand.
CCGTCAAAAAATTGTAAGTGAAGTAGACTATTAGTTTCTTTCTCATTTGTAAACATCACAAACCTTTAGGGTTTAGGTAAATTTAAATAGTTCTAGAAATGTCTGTGGGTGCAGATAGAGTTCTAGAAATAGACAGTTTCATATGAAGATATAACATACGATGTTATATTTGTATGATCGTTGACAGATGTAACTAGGAGAGTATATATATATATGTGTGTGTGTGTGTGTGTGTCTGTGTCTGTGTGTCTGTCTGTCACTGGTCTGATAATGGAAATACTATATACCTGAAAATTTTCTCCCTGGTTATTTTTGCCCTGTGATGACAGACAACATACCGGTGTTCACCCCGTCCTAAATTCGCCCTAAATCACCATAGTCTCATGGATGGCATAGATGTCTGTGCTTCAGTTACTTAGCTTTAAAATTTTGCTTTCGTTTTAAATTTGTCCTTCCATCTAAGGGCGAATATGCCAAAAATTAAGCAGGAGCGAAAATTTCCAGGTATATGATACTGTTATGATGTTTTCTTCTTGTTCTTTGTACAATGATATTTCTATTGAATAATATAGATCTGGGTACATCTTAGTTTTATTTTTATTTTATTTTTTAATTTTTCAGGTGAAAAATGTAGGTATAATGTCTTACAGGCATTGTGAGAATACTGATGTACAGTAAAACCTCATTATACTGTCACCATTTGTTCTACCAAGATTTGGCAGTATAAAGGGGTTTGGCAATAGGTTGACATAAACCTTAAATGAAATCATAGGGAAAATTGGAAAAATGTGGACTTTCAAAAAAATGAGGTGGCAAATGAAATGAGGGGCATTATAAAGAGGTTTTACTGTATTTATGTTGATTAAGATAACACACTGTTGAAAGCATGATTCCTGGGTCTGGCCCCACCAAAATAAGTAAACATTCTAACTCTGTGATTATTCCATACATAATTTTGTAAACATGAGTCTGGTGCCACTAAATCCAATGAACATTTAACCTTTGTGATTGTTCCATACTGTTAACCTTGGTCTGGTGCCACAAAACCTTAGTAAACATTCTAACTCTGTGATTGTTCCATTCATCAGATACTGTAAACTTAGGTCTGGAGCAACCAAAATTAGTAAAAATTTCAAGTCTGTGATTGTTTTATATGTGAGACTTTAAACATGGGTATGGTGTCACTAAAATCAGTAAACATTCCAACTCGGTCCATACTCCAATGAATCATACCCAGAAATTTTACAAACAGTTATATACATGATGGGAGGGGGTTGCAGCTACCGGTACATGGCTGCATGGTTTAAGCATCACACTATGGACCTCACTTCTAGTCAGCGCTTCTCAAGTCCTCCTGGAACCTAAGCTGTTTTTGTGAGGAAGTTTGCCAGTTTACTTGCGGAAGGCCGGTGGCTTTCTCCTGGTTGCATAGTAACCAGGTTCTTTCCTCGACAATTAGATACTGGTTACCACCATATAAATGAAAAATTATTGAGTGTAAGGGTAAAACACAATTTTAACAAACCGTGTATCATTAATGAGCAATCGCTGTCAACATAAATGATATAATTACTTAGTTAATTTTCTCTTACATTTATTACTTAGTTCTGAGAGCTTGATATGTTGATGTAATGTTCCATGCACTACAGTTGTTACATTTACTGAGAATTGTTCTTACCTACCTGTATGTAGATATCACTTGGTATGGGTGAATTGCCTCGTATATATACAGTGGAACCTCACTATCCTACCTATACGTAGATATCACCTGCTACAGGTGAACTGCCTCGTATATACAGTGGAGCCTCACTATCCTACCAGTATGTAGATATCACCTGCTACAGGTGAACTGCCAGGTATATACAGTGGATCCTTACTATCCTACCTGTACGTAGATATTACCTGTGACAGGTAAACTGCCTCATATATAAAGTGGAACCTCACTATCCTACCTGTATGTAGATATCACCTGCTAGAGGTGAACTGCCTCGTATACACAGTGGAACCACACTATCCTACCTGTACGTAGATATCACCTGCTACAGGTGAACTGCCAGGTATATACAGTGGAGCCTCACTATCTTAACTGTATGTAGATATCACCTGCTACAGGTGAACTGCCAGGTATATACAGTGGAGCCTCCCTATCCTACCTGTACGTAGATATCACCTGCTACAGGTGAACTGCCTCATATACATGTATACAGTGAAGCCTCACTATCCTACCTGTATGTAGATATCACCTACTACAGGTGAACTGCCTCGTATATACAGTGGAGCCTCACTATCCTACCTGTACGTAGATATCACCTGCTACAGGTGAACTGCCTCATATACACAGTGGAGCCTTATTATCCTACATAGATAACACCTGCTACAGGTGAATTGCCTCGTATATATACAGTGGAACCTCACTATCCTACCTATACGTAGATATCACCTGCTACAGGTGAACTGCCTCGTATATACAGTGGAGCCTCACTATCCTACCAGTATGTAGATATCACCTGCTACAGGTGAACTGCCAGGTATATACAGTGGATCCTTACTATCCTACCTGTACGTAGATATTACCTGTGACAGGTAAACTGCCTCATATATAAAGTGGAACCTCACTATCCTACCTGTATGTAGATATCACCTGCTAGAGGTGAACTGCCTCGTATACACAGTGGGAAACCACACTATCCTACCTGTACGTAGATATCACCTGCTACAGGTGAACTGCCAGGTATATACAGTGGAGCCTCACTATCTTAACTGTATGTAGATATCACCTGCTACAGGTGAACTGCCAGGTATATACAGTGGAGCCTCCCTATCCTACCTGTACATAGATATCACCTGCTACAGGTGAACTGCCTCGTATATACAGTGAAGCCTCACTATCCTACCTGTACGTAGATATCACCTGCTACAGGTGAACTGCCTCGTATATACAGTGGAGCCTCACTATCCTACCTGTACGTAGATATCACCTGCTACAGGTGAACTGCCTCATATACACAGTGGAGCCTTATTATCCTACATAGATAACACCTGCTACAGGTGAAATGCCTTGTATATACAGTGGAGCCTACCTATCCTACCTGTATGTAGATATTACCTGCTACAGGTGAACTGCCTCGTATATACAGTGGAGACTTATTATCCTACGTAGATATCACCTGCTACAGGTGAACTGCCTCATATACACAGTGGAGCCTTATTATCCTACATAGATATCACCTGCTACAGGTGAAATGCCTTGTATATACAGTGGAGCCTACCTATCCTACCTGTACGTCAATATCACTTGCTACAGGTGAACTGCCTCGTATATTCAGTGGAGCCTAACTATACTACCTGTACGTAGATATCACCTGCTACAGGTGAACTGACTCGTATATACAGTGGAGCCTCACTATACTACCTGTACTTAGATATCACCTGCTACAGGTGAACTGCCTCATATATACAATGTAACCTCACTATCCAGAACACCTAACTGACTGACTCAAAATGGTAGTGAGGTCTCTATTGGGGTTCTGTAATTATAATATTTATCAAGAAACTGAAAACACCTGTGGTCTGAAATGTGAGGTGGTCTCCTAGGCGATGTGGTCTCCTTAGTGAGATGTTGTCCTAAGGGAGGTGGTCTTTAAGCGAGGTTCTACTGTAGTTTTACCTATGCAGTTGACTTATCCAAAGTGATGAAGGTTTACAGTATTCAATCTTGACATTCACCTTGGTCTTGTTTGGGATTAGAGATTTCGTCCAATTGGAGGAATTCCTCCTTTTTCAAAATTTTGCTGCAATGTTAAATCTTTATTTTCCCCATTCAACCTCTACAAATGAGCCATTTTCATCCTTTTTCACCATTACGGAATCACATACCTGTCTGTTTCCAATGTGTGATGTTTGTCACTGTTAATTCAGAGTGCAATAAAGTCAATTAACCACCATTAAGATATGATTAAATCCGTGATTGTGAATTTTGTCAAAGTCAACCAACAGAAGACAGATTAACTCTTTCCTTGGTTGTTCACACCTCATTCACTCTTTGTACATCTAGAATGTGAATGGTTGTTATTAATTTACCAGTGAAGCATTCTTCATATGTGATCAGACTGACACCTTATGTCACACCGTAGGGATTGTAGTGCTATGTTATTATACATGCTGTGTAAAAAAGTTATAAATTGTATGGCCTGATAGAATATTAGGTGTTTTGTTTTAAATCACGTAATTGCTAAAATCACTTTGCCTGTCATATTCAAATTTTCTAATCTATTTCTTAATTTTTAAAATGATTTCTATTTAAAAATACATCATTAGTCAACCAGCTACTATATCATGTGTAACATGTGTAATGTTTTGAATTTGATCTATAAATGTACATGTATGCAATTATAGAAGAGTGTTTGACATGGCATCTTTACATTTGATCTTTAGAGAGCATTTCAGATTTTCTTTGAAATTGTGTAAAAAAATACAAATTTGATATATTGTTTTTTACAACATAACTATATTTGGAAATTTTCGCTCCTTGTCATTTTCGCACTATGATGCCAAAAAACATATTCACCCCGTCTTAAATTCGCCCTAAATCACCATGGTCTTATGGATGACATATATGTCCATGCTTCAGTTATTTGGCTTCAAAAGTTTGCTTTCATTTTAATCCTTTTTTTATCTAAAGGTGAAAATGGCGAAAATTAAGGGGGAGTGAATATTTCCAAGTATACAGTAATAAAAAATGATTTAGTCAATAAAAACACTTTCTTCTTTCAATAGGATACAACTGGTTCTGGAAACAAAGCACCTGCTAATTCATCTGCACCAGCTGCTGAAAAGAACAAGAACAAACCTGTACCCATCCCAGTGCCTTCAAAACAGGATGACAAGAAGAGCGTAGAGCAAATCAACGCTTATAAAAAACAGGCAGCAGATGCTGATCAGCGCAGTGTTGCAGCAAACAAAAGGGCAGACAGCGCAGAGGCAACTCTGGTAAAGTCGCACATACATTTAGCTCACTGGGACGAAGGTCCGGAGAGCTAATGTTATACCCTGGCGTCTTTGGCATCCGTAGACAAAACTTTAACCTGGCCTATAACTTTTTAACGGCAAGGGACAGGGCTCTGATATTTCACGTATAGATTCCTTATGACAATAGCTTTCATTTGGTACCTTGACTTTTGACCTTGACCTTTGACCGACTTTTCAAAAACTTTAACCTTGGCTATAGCTTTTAAACCATGAGGATAGGGCTTTGATATTTCACTTATAGATTTCTTATGGTCAGAACTTTTATTTGATACCTTGACTTTGGACCTAGTGACCTTGACCTTGAACTTTGACCTAATTTTCAAAATTTTTAACCTGAGCTGAAACAATAAATATTTTACCAGTCCTTTGACCTTAAAACCTGACAGCTGGGCTGAAAATTTACACCCATTTCGGCGAACTTTGTTGTCTTCTGACAACTCTTGTTGTAAAAAATATAATTAATAATACCAACATTTTAGTTATAAAAAAAGGCCAAAACAAGATAATAGTTTTTGTCAATAACACTTCAAGGAAAATGATGTTTGAATTTTTATGTATTTCATATTTAGATATTAAGATTATATTTGATAACTATTTGAAGAAATATAAAACATGTGTTGTAAAGAGATAATGTTCTATGTTTTATCATGCATAGTTCTAGAGAAAGTACACAAGTAAGAAGCATCAAGATAATATTGCCGTTATAAGATATGTTATGTATGAAAAAAAAACCAATCTATTGAGTTTTTTATATATTCAATTGGGTCTTTTTATCATACTTTGACCACAATTTTTCGAGTTTGTCTGTATGAAGTAATTTTGCTATTACACTAAAAGAAATGATAAAAAGTAGCTCATTATAGGACATTATACATTTATTGCCCTACAACAGGGGCAATAAAATGATTATTACACCGAAATACAGAATCAATAAAGACTGTCGAATAAACTGCAAGGGATTTTGCATGAGGGAGACATGACACATACGAGGGAGATATGAAGTGTAGTCTCCTTGACAAGTGATGGCTCTCAACCAATCCCTGACTGTGTTTTATTCATGAGATATACATGTACATGTAATAGTAAATTATGATGCTTATAATGTAACATACAGTTGTAACATTTGGATTTATGTTCAAATGATTTTAATAATGATTTTAATTTATTTTTGGGATACTCTAAATTACATTATCTGAAAAAGTAGTTCCTTCATACTTATAGGTAGACATTTTTTCACCAATCAAGATATATTTAATGATACAAATATGATATGTTGTTAATGCTTCCTACCTCACTGCTTGAAATCTAATGAAATGTTAAAATCAGGTTACCTGAGTCTAGGAATAGGTTATAAATATCACACGCATGCCAAAAACATGTCAGATTATGTCATATTCCATAGCTTTCTATGTAAATAATTTTTTTTAAATAATTGCCCTGCCTCAGTCATATCATCAATGAAATATTGTAAACTTTTGCATATCTGTGTGGAAGTCTATGATATATCTTTGTAAATTGGTTTGAAGTGTGTCAGTTTCTTTATATAAAAACTGCCAAGTATTTATAAGTCACAAGATTAATTTGCAGTGTCATTTCCCTCTTTGTCCATAGTAATTGGCATCACCAAAATATTAATTGCAGAGAAAAATTGTTGCTTCTCCGAAATAAAGCTTCAGAGAGATTGATAGAAAATAAAAACACTTTCTTCCGAACTTGTGAGATTTTGCAAGAATTGATGAAGACATTAATTTGTGACAGTTACTGGAGAAATGTTTATTTCACTTAGAAAGCTATGGGAAAAATTGCATTACATGTAAATGACATACATATGGCACATAAGTGTAACATGATGTTTATTTTGTTTTAGGGTAATGTAACACAGCTTCTTAACAACAAGAAGAAGAATGGAGTCGCAACAATTGATGTAAGTAAACTATAGCCAAAAGTTACATTGTTTCTACTTACTTTTAACTGCAATTCGTTATGCTACTCACATGTGGGCTTTGTCCTCCATCCAGTATCAGTGTTGCTATATATGCATGTATGTATTGCCAAGTAACTTCAAAATTGCAAATGTATATGTATTCTTAGAATTACACACCAACTTTAATTAAAGTATACTTAAGTGAAAAAAACTTCTCAATTCTACATTTCTCAATGGATTTCAACCAAATTGATATGGAAGGTGTATAAAGGCAATACCTTGATCAAGTCTGAAAACAAGTGTTATCAGGTAATATTTGTGGGAGTTAATGCCCTTGACTTAGGTTTCCAATCCACTTCTCGATTCTACATTTCTCAACTGATTTCAAATAAATTTATATTGAAGGTGTATTTGAACAATACCTTGATCAAGTTAGAAAACGAACAACATCGAATAATTCTTGTGGGAGTTACTGCCCTTAAATTAGTTTTTCTCTATCAACTTAATATATTTGTGGGAGTTACTCCCCTTGACTTACTTTATTTCCTATCATGCACTTTTTGTTAGTGCTCTCAATTCTACATTCCCCAACCGATTTTAACCAAATTGGTATGGAAGGTGTATTTAGAGAATACCTTGATCCAGTTTAAAAAAGAGTGGCAATGGATATTTTTTGTAGGAGTTACTGCCCTTGATTTAGTTTTTCCCTGTCAATTTCTTGTTGGTGCTCTCAATTCTACATTCCTCTACTGATTTTAACCAAATTGATATGGAAGGTGTATTTGGGGAATACCTCGATTAAGTTTAATCATTGCTATTGGCTATTTTTTTGTGGGAGAAACTGCCCTTGACTTGTTTTTCCCAATCAACTTTTTATTAGCACTCTGTCTTTCCTACATTTATCAACAGAATCTTTCCGAATTTTAAGGGTCTTGTTTGACAGGGACAGATCATCTGATCAAACTTGATGCTCCGCGTCCGATTTGATCTGATGATCTGCCCTGTCAACTTGACATGATCCGGCTCTTAGGATCAAGTTACTGTTATGATAATCTCTATGTATCATGTTCTATTTTCCAGGTCAGTGAACTAGAAGCAATCCTGAAAGGTCACCCAGTGAATGCATCAGCTGCACGAAGTGAACAGCTAGGAGACAATACATCAAAAGCATGTGCAATTCAATAGACGGAATTATACCTGTTGTTTTAATCTATCTATTTTTACAATATTGCTTAATTTCACTCAACTAAACCGGTCAAAAATATTTTCTATGATGGTTATACAAAAGGTTAAAATTCTGTAACAGTTTTGTTTTCACTTTGTTCTCATGGAATTGTCTCGCTACTGTACACTAAAACATTTTGGTGAACCTGATCTGTAATCAGAGTTTTTTTTTAGTGTTTGGCATTATAATCGTTGTTTATATTTGTATCAGTTTTGTATCATTTTATATGTCTTTACTTTATACGCCCTATTTAACTCTTTCATCCCTGAATATCTGAATGGTATGCTTTTTTTCCATTGTTAAAGTTCAGTCTATTATGGCATGTAGGGTTGAAAGGGTTAAGTGTATCACAAATTTAAAATCAAGTACATTATATCCACTTATAGAAATGTGATATCTTTTAGAGAGATTTTTGACAGAGTGTTAAGTCCTCAATGAATCCGTCCAAAAGATTTTTGTTACATTTAATACGGGAAAAGTCTTATCCATTACTACAAAATTATGTTTCAGTTGTACACAGAAAACATTAACAACACAACATGTGGTAACATGCATTTTGTTATTATTATGATGGAAAAGATTGTCACTTTTTAACATTTTTAGAACTTATTTGATATTTTTTTTAGAAAATGCTAACTGTTAAAGACATGGCTTGGATTTCTAGTTAGAAATTATATTATAGCCATACTTGACAATTATAACAAATATGCAAATGTTTGTTTTTTTTTTTTTTTTGGGGGGGGTAAGTAACTGAAATTGTGATAAATGTCAACATTGAAGGTGACAGATGAATTAGTTCTGTATATACAATGCATAATAGTCAGTGTTCACTGTGATGAACTTTATTGCTCTCAAATCATTTCATTTGTTATTTTACAATGTTGATTTGTGTAATGATTTTGTTACTGTGATTTACAGGTATCATATTCATTAGGTTTTTGTATAATTATTGTTTTAACACGTTTGATCTGAAATATAATTAACAAGTTACTGTATAAGTGGAAATTTTAGTGAGACACAAGTTTAGCATTTTGTCTCCTAAAAACATGGTACAGTGAAACCTGTATATAGGGACCACCCAAGGGACCAGAAAATAGTGACCCTTATGTGCAGGTGACCCTGATACACAGGTTCAATTTAGCTGAAGTATGCAGTCAAGGACTTGAATAAACTGGCCTTTATAAACAGGTGATCCTTATACAGAAATGGCCGCTATAGCAGGTTTTACTGTATATAAATTTAGCAAGAAGTAATTTTAGAGATTTTATGATTAGAAAAAAGATAACTCTTACCTATATATATATATATATTCAATTTTAATGATCTCAGCTACCTCGCTAATAATGCCAAAACTGAGTCCTCACTCAAGTTTCTGCTAATATGGTATGAAGCCAATTAAGAGTCAAATTGACCTCTTAACACCTCTATGTAGCATGTATAGGGGATCCTCTCATTTTGGCCACAAAGTCAAAATTAGAAAAACATATACATAAAGATTCTTATAGTTTATATTCCATATTTCATTCACCTATCATTGATGGACATTTAAATCTTTTTTCTTTTCTTTTTTTTTTGGTTTCGGTTGCCTGTCTTAGGGAAATTTTATCACATACATTGTGAATGATTATATTTACCAGGTAAGCAGTATTTTTACCTGTTGGTAATTTCAGGTGTTTTGATACCATTTGTTTTATACATGTTACATGATTTTGAAGTGTAAATGTTATTGTAATTAGACAGTGTATTTAAAGACTCTGGTCTATGCATAAAAATAAAAAATTACATTCCAACATCAGCAATGAATGTGACAATCAAATTATCATTGAAAATCACAAGCGTCTTAGGTAATTTAGATATTTGTCACAGAAATATCATGGTAGAGAACCAGTGATTATATTAATCAAACTTTATGTATAAAATCAATCACTTCTGTAAAACGGGTATAATTTTAGTCACAGTTATATACGAATAGAGAATCTACATGTATATAGTTACTTTAGATTTATGTAAATACATTGTGATATATAGATTATAAGATAACACTAATAGTGTACAGGAAGTGGAATTTAACAAAACTTGTCTCATATTGATCTATTTGTGGGCATTTTCCTTGTCCAAATTCTGGGAATAAATCTGAAAGTTGAAATATGCAATAATCAAATTAATATACTTTTCACGCCATTTTAGCCTTTTTTACATTATTAGAAGCAGGGGTATGGCAATGAACTAAGAATGTTATAGACACCAATTTAATTAGTCATATAAATGTGATATTTTTCATTTCTACATATATGTACTGTAGTTTGTTTGATTGTTTTTACTGTTATCATTAGGGCCGCTTATTTTATTTTCACAGTCATATGCTCTATCTATATAAAGTATATTTCATTCACCGTTACACTGGGATTAGGATCTGGGTCCAAGAGCATGTGTCACTATACTCAAGCTCAGCTTAGTTAAGCATAACAAGCACTCCACGGTGAAGAGTACTACACAAGGTACATAACTCTGGAAGCCAGCGATCATCAATGGATTGGCAGGTACAGAATGTACTTGCTAATAGGTGCATTATGTGTGAAACAGTTAATGATTTTGCGTGAGAATGCGCAAATTTTATTGTGCTTTGGCCATCAGAAAGCAGATACTGTCAGAATTTTCCTGTGATTGTTGAAAAGTCATTGTATTTGTTGTGTATTACTATTTTACATTTGTATCATGTGAGTAAATGCCATGATACATATTGTTTTGTATTAAACTGATATCTGCACATGATGTTAAAATGTTTTATTATATTTATCAATATTAAACGAGAATATTTTCAAAAAAACAAATTTGTACGATATAGTCTTTATTTTATGTTGCTAGGCAAAGCCAGCATTAATAACCTGTATAAAAAGTAACAGGTATCTGGGCTAGTGCTGGAATAGTTTTCTTCATAGCCAATTTCAAAGGATTTTTACTCATTGTCAGAGAGAGTACATGTATTTCATAACCAACATTAATTTTTGCATTAAATTCTGGAAAAACATTTAGCTGTTTAGCTGAGACAGTCCTGGATATAAATGAGACCAATCCCATACCCAGACACCTTTTGCAGGTAAGGTGTGTACTCATTGCACTACTGCAAGTGGTCCGTCTAACAGTCAGATTCTGTCCACCCACATTCAGTTTGCCTCTTATATAATCTGGTGGGATCGAGTCTCGTTAACCCTTTCTTGACCAGGACGGGTTTAAATGAATGAGACCGTATAACCTTTGATTCTAATTTCGGAAAACATATATCAGCTCATTACAAATGACACATGGCTCCTAAGATCGCATTAGTTCATTACAAAGAAACATTTCTCCTGAAAGTCACTCCCTGTGAATACAACACAAAGAGACGTGCATAGAGATGCATACACAGACACGCATCTATTTATATGTTTATTTTTTTCATTAGTTTTTTGCTTTATTTTACTCTAGCCATCCCATGAGATTTCTTGTAAATTGTGTGACTGCATGACACATACAAAAACGTTGTCTTACAAACGTAACCGTTTTTCTATATGTGTTATATTATTGTTACTGCTTGTGTCATGTAAATTTTGAGGGTGGGTGAAAATTTACACCCCAGTAAATTCTAAATTTACAACATGAGACTTGTATATTTTTGTTGACTTTTGAATCATTTTTTAAACATATTGGGGAATTTCAGTATAATTTCTATCTTTTGACACCAACTTCATCAGACATATGTTACATTGATTTTAACAATTTTATTCCGTGTCTTTTCTGTGGTGGTTCAATCTTGTTTCATATCCGATCAATACATTTTTCACGTTGGTATACAATTATATAGTGACTACTGCGGCGAAATTTTTAAAACATAAATACCCACATACTTTGAAGGTAGTGTTTCACTGATGTCGTGTTTTGGGGTCAAAGTGTCAATTTTCACAAACACTTTTTATTTTTGTTACTTTATTTGATGGCTCAAATTTCACTACATGGACTGAAAACTGTAAATAACCCATGAACCTGAAATTTGACATTTTCCCAGATGGGTTCCATTATATATAGTTTATAAAAGAGTCATTTGCTAGTTTTTAACTTGAAAATGTGACTTTTCATATACTCACTTTTAAATATTTAATTTAAAAGTTAGCCAGTGACACAAGGAACCCTCACAAAAGCCTCTGGGACAGTATATTGCTTTTCTTCAACCCTGTACTGGTGATGAACATACAAATTGAGTGATAATTTTTGAATAGAAAAAAAAAATTATGATAAGAAAAAACTTAAGTCATCAAACCCTGAAAACACAGTGGGCTCTTCTGTAAATCAATGACTTAGACCAGTCCAAATGTGTTTCTTGTGGTGAATGAGATAATGGGCAGATTTCAATTTTTTTCATTTGATTTACAATAACAAATAAGAGCCCTACACAGGCATAAAAACCTATATTCCTGTATATTTTGTGAAAAAATAATGTCAGGTCCTGTATGCTGTGCATAAACAAATACTCAGGTTGGATTATTCAATTACAAGTGAATAATTGCCAAACCTGGTTTCCCGAGCAATTTTCACAAAATGTATGGGAATTTAAGATTTTTCATGCCTGTATATAAATCTTTTATTTTTTGTTATTTTATATAAAGGATAGGAAAGAGAATTTTTTGAAAAAAAACACCCTAGCTAAATGCCCCTTTGATGTAAATATTTATCTTGCAGAGAAAGTTTATATTGGTTAAGAAATGAAATGAACGTGAGTTGTAGATGTCAGATCTGTATTGGATGAAGATTAAACCAATGTGATGCTGTAAAGTAAAAACAATATGACAAAGAGTTTTGCTATATCACCCGGGATCTTGATATCAATGTTTAATCTATAAAACACAACTCTGTATTAATTTACTTTTGCAGAATTTCCATGGAAAACAAATTTCCAGTGTTGATAACATCATGTACCAAGCTGTGAAGCTACATGTATATTGAAGAAAAAATCCTTCTGAAGTGCAATAAAGTCGGCCCTTTGTGATAATATCTAATGAGTTTTTGAAAGGATAATAAAATATATTCAATTGCCTTGTGTATATAGGGCCTATATATATCACTTCACTGTATGACTGAGCGCAAGGACATGAATTGATTTTGAATAATGTTTTACCATTCACTCAACAATTTTCATTTATGTAGTGGAGGCCAGCTTTAGTGCTGGAGGAGTGAAACCGGTTACAATGTACCTGGGAAGAGACCATCGACCTACTGCAAGTATATTGGCAGCCTTATTTTTTTCACCAAAATCAGCTTAGGTTCCAGCAGGGCTCGTACGGCTGCGCTGACCAGAAGTGGGAGACTTATGGTTCAAAATGCAATTCTCTAACATCACATTATAAATTAAGATCCAGTTTCAGTATACTGAAATGTCCCGTATTACATCTTTCCCCCCGAATTATCCAGTTTTGAAAATGGTCTACCGTTATATCCGATCGCAATTTGTGTTCCTTATTTATGTAAGCTACATGTCAACTACTGACTCGCAAACTTGTATCCGCCCCCTGGAATATGTAATCACAAAACCCTAATTAACAAGGATAGTATATAGGTATCCTAAGTGATTTAGTTCCGCGTGTTTCATCACGAGCTAAATGCTAATCTGTGTGTAATCTGAGAAATAAGATAACGTGGAATTTGTGAAAATGAAGCCAAGATCCGACTGTAAGTTATGAGCGTGACGATTTGGAATTAGGAACTAATATGTAGATAAGATATGTATACCAGTACGCAACTCTAATGAGAGAGAGAGAGAGAGTTGGTTGACAGTTCTCAAGGGATTCAAAATATATTTTTGCAACATACCAATGATGTATCCTTACGTATGAATGCTACATGTGCTACATGTATATATTCAGTACGGAAGCAGGCAATCCGGTTACATTACCCACCCCATAAAAAGTCCACCTTCCGTACGGAAACTGGCAAACTTTCTTACGATATCAGCTTGGGCGCTAGTGGGGCTCGAACCCTGTACTGTTCGGGAGGCGGGAGTCGTTAAGGTATAAAGTGTGACAACCTCTGGGTCCAACCAGTTCTTCTGGAGTCATTTTACGGTCGTTCCTGGTTCATAGATGGGTGTATGTAACGATCACACTGATTTTGTGCTTAAACTGATGTCAATATATATAAATAAAGAACGATGATTTACCTTATTTACTAATTTACATATTCTATGCATGTACATGTATTTGTATACACGTAGAGTTCTCTGGTCAGGATAATATAGATGCGACTTAATGCAGACCCACGATCCATGTTTCAAGAGGTCGATCATTAACTTGACTCTGTATTCATGGTATCACTGTAGGGTAGATACAAATTTGTGTGCTCGATAGTAATGTGAGCAATGTGTAGGCATGTGTTAGAAACTATTCTCAGAGATTAATGTTCCAGTTTATTATTACTAGGTGAACCTGTCAAGTGTGACATATTTAAGTTGTGACGAATGCCGGGCGCTAGAATGCAGGAATATAATACACCTATGAATACATACGATGTTTTAATATAAAGGTCTAACTGACTGAAACTTTATCTTGGTGTATTCTGACTTCAGTGAACTTACCAGTAGATTTTTACTCAAGACAAAAATAACTCCCCGTTACTGTTGGGAAACAGAATCGTTGAAACGACCACTGCGTGAGAAGTTTGCCGTCATTTCATTTCATCAACACCGAGAGATGCGATATGTATATGTATGTAAGCATGTAGTGGGGATTTTACAGTGTTTGGAAAGATAACCAAGAACATGCCATTCTAGGGACGTATTAATGATCACAATCGGATTTTCAACAAGGAGATTTTAGTATAGATAAATAACAGCAAGCCATTCCTGGGATTTATTGCTTTTCATCTGTTAATTCTCTGGAGATAAACTTAAATTCAAGAGCTACACCGACCACTTCGCAGGTAAATATTTTGGAAATAATAGATTTCATTAGATTGTTGAATAATTTTTTTCCCTAAGGATAACATTATCGGTATTAATTTGTGATGTAAATCAAAAGAAAATAGGACGTGGTAGGAGAATACAAACATTCATGACAACAAAAGATTGATTGTATGTTAAATTCTTATTTAAATAAACTATTCAAATCACAAGGATATACATTCCGGCAGATGAAAATATCAACATCTGTGTCCAGTCAATCATTAACGTGAATCATAATTTGTTTTGTGTGTATTGTTTACGATGGTTTATGTAAAAAACGATATGAAATTGAATATCTACACACCAGAAAAATTGTGAAAATCAATCAATTACTAAAGAGATAATATTCCACAGGGATGGATGACGGTCGCCAGAGAGCTCATTCGGCTTCGTCTCTGAAGTCATTGTACCTTTATTCCACAAATCCGAAATGGTCCAAACGCCATGCGCGGAGTACCCCGGAACTGAGACTTTATATGCAGCAGTCCATGCTAAGTGGCCTAAATACCACCGTGCCACAAAGTATTGTGCCACAAGATGTTTCCAGTAGCCACAGACCAAAGCCACGACATCGACCTGGTAGTGGATCTTGTAAGGAATTCTGTCGCGAGTGTTGTACCTTGAAGCTTTTCCTTGTTATACTTCAGTTACTAATAGGGACCGCCATCACGGGTGTTGCATTTTACTTATATTTCTTCGTGACAAAGTCCATGAAGACCAGAGAAACCCCACACTGGGCAGGAATTCCGGTAGGTTTTATTAATGTTCATATATGTAAACTATGAATTTAAGCCAAGGATGGTTATGGAGATTTTATAAACAGTGATAGAGGATCAAATCGCCAAATCAAAGTTGGCGAAGCATTTTTTTCATATAAATTGGCCTATAAACACAATTACATTTGAAACAATTTGCTTACGTGTTGATAATATAAGAATTTTGTTTATATGTGAAAAAGTGTATGTGTGTGGGGGGTCCAGACACCCCCTTTCAGTTGCACCCTGTCCCTGGTTCTTCCGCCTATGATGAAGATCGGTATTGGAACAGGTGTATATATACATAATTATATAGATAAATGGGTTATCACATAACTTTTGTTTGGGTCCCGAGCACAACCCCCTATCCTCTTTAAAACGAATGAAATCCTTTAACCTATATGTACTGAACATGAAGCTGTGACACACGTGTACATACCAATACAGGTTTAGTTGTTAGTATGGAATGAAAGAAACGATTTATATTTGAAATTATCACGTCATAAAATTATTGGTCAATGTCATCACGTAATATGACTACTTGCACAAAATAGATGCTTCTAAAATTTATAATTTAGAAAATCGTTTTGTAAATGGTATTTATATTATCCTGGAGACACCATTTTTCGCGCACTTAAGAGTTCTTGCACAATAAGTTTATATGTAAATAAAGGAGACCAAAACTTACGATTATCAGCATACTTTCATCTATTATTGATTATTAAATTTGGTTAGTTTAATAATCATCTGGAAATGGCAAAATTACGGGGAGGGGGGTATCGGGAACAGGATACCGGAATGCGCGATTATTGATGTGCGCGAAAATAGATGGTCGGATGATACAAATGAATGTTTTGAACAGAGACCACTTGTTTTAAAGACGTTTAATATGACAAAACGTTAGATGTAAAAGAGACAGGCTATTGTAGACATCTGACATTCATCTCGTCTGCTGTTTTGTTACGAATCTGCAGACGACAAGTAATGTTCGCATGCCAGAATTTCTCCATTTCTGCCACAAAACAGCAACACGCGATGCTGTCTTTTGCTACTAAATTGCTGTTTTATCGAATTCCCCGTCTGCCCAGAGTGTGTGGCATTTCCAAGAATATTATAGTTTGTTATTTTAACACGGACTGACACAGATCTGACTTGTTGATAGTAACGAATACTTTGTGATCGGAGAAGTAGTTTACTATGTTTGTTAAGTAATAATTATCAGGGTAGTTATTCAAAATGACAGATTTATGGCACATGTAAGTACATAAATACATTAACAGTCTACACGATATGTATCCAAACGTTTGTATATATGACATGGTTTCACAATAAATTATGTCTACATAGTACAGTACATAACATGTCAAACGATATAGAAAGTTTAGGGAGGGACGTATCATGATAACACGTGTTATATATACGTCCTTGGTTTAGGTGTGCACACCCCTTCGACGACATGGGTGTATAATTAGGCATAGGAACTGGAAATGTTATCTGTAAGTTAAAATCGAGAGTCAAACACCCGATCGTCGGATAAATTCCCATTTACCATTAGTTAGGCGTGTAAGTTAAAATATCTCCAGACTTTGTAATGCGAGATGTTCAAGGATTGAATCTGAGACCTTGTCTGATCTGAATCATCGAGTTAGGTTATGGCGATTCCCTGACAAAATGCTTAAAATTATGGATGAAGCTATGGTGGCCCAATGTGGTAATTTTTTTTTTGATTGAAACTTTGTCGGCGTAACACATGGGTAACCCTTATTACGTAGTATTGTAGTGACAGGAGTTTTTCCCTGAGTGCCTTTTTGCCGTCTCAGTGTTGATGATGTCATAGATCTAAATAGTGGTGGTGACGGTAGGGTAGTGGTGGTATTGGTGGTGTTTACTTGTCAGGGTTGCCGTTGAACAACATACAAATGCTCTCATTACTGTGATCGTCAGGGTGAAAGGAGAGATTAGCTTTATTTCTTGTAGAAGAAAGTTAAAGCTAAGTTTTCATGGTCTGTTGGTGACGTTTGTCAATCTTTTTGAATGCTTATAGAACATAAATCATACTTCTGGGTCGTCATGGTCAATACACAGTGTTTTGTTGCTCATGACCGTCCTGATTTAAAACTGATATTAACATCTGTTTGTCCAACTATCTATCTTTCTATCTATCTATCTATCTATCTATCTGTCTGTCTGTCTGTCTGTCTGTCTGTCTGTCTGTCTATCTATCTATCTATCTATCTATCACATGAACGAAAGACAAGACGCAACGTATGATTAGTCAAACAGAAAGTTGGGTGATGTCATAAGCAAAGAGAATCAGATGATTTCACTAAGCTTCAAAGATGTTAAACATATGTCATAATATTGCTGATAATAGCAAATAAAAATGGAGACCGAAACCATTTCGATAACATAAAGTGCCCTTCCAGTTATTTTGTATGTCAAAACATTCGGAACGTTTTCCTTGAAAGCCCACAGGAAAATGAAACACTGTTCTTAATGGCGATGCTAATTAAGTAGGCTATAATCCCAAGGGCATCAACACAGTAATAGAACACGTAATATAACCACAACAAATATAATTCCTATAATACATGCTTACACATATTTATCATAACTCGAGTACAAAACCCCGAGAACATTCTTTCTGCTGTTTGTAAGCTAGAGAAATCTGATATACCGACTTTTCTTTTCTTCTTTTGAGAATTCCTGGAACGACGAATTGTTTATGTGTTTATACTAAAAACTGCTGTTGAGATTTCAACGTCTTAGATCTATCTATACGGTAAACTATAAACATTTAATTGTATACAGCGAAAGCTAGTAAATGCTCAGGAATGCCGGAACATAGTTTTGTAGGTAAATTTCAGCATTTTCATCTCATTTGTGTCTAATTAATATAAATCACCAATGAATCATGAAACAAAACCACTGTTCCTATCTTCTTCCCTGGACACTTTATATTGATTATAATTCGTCATAAGTAAGTACTGAATGATAGGATACAAAGAGTTTCGGAGGATTGAAGGGACGACATTGGAGGATTCAAGGAGGAGAGAGAGAGAGAGAGAGAGAGAGAGAGAGAGAGAGAGAGAGAGAGAGAGAGAGAGAGAGAGAGAGAGAGAGAGAGAGAGAGAGAGAGAGAGAGAGAGAGAGAGCCACGGTCCCAGCCCCAGACCCCTTCGACTCTTAAGGCACAAACCTTCGGCGCTTGCATTTCTTAATGATAAAAATTCTCACTTTAAAAAAATCCTGGATCCGCCCCTGGACGGTGTTTGGCGGAATGAGAAAGTGATTCGTTTCTTTATGAAAAATGTCAGTCGTCAAATTAAAGACCTTGGTCTCAATTTTCAGGGAGTGTGAAACTCAGTATTAGAATTTTCAGGAATACAGGCTGTCATTTTGATAAAAAAAATATATCGACCTTGATAAGACCAAAACTTTGATTAAAAAAAAGCTAAAGGATAAATTGCCACGGAAAAAATAACATGTCATGCATATATAGACCTATATATTCCCTAGAATGAATGAAATACGCCAACTTTTGATAGTCCTGCCATCCACGTAAGAATACAAATGCTTACTCGCCTATTGCTCACAAATACGACAATAGAACAAGTTTTTTTTCAATCCGTGATTTAAAAAAATATATTCAGATTTTTGCATAAAACGTTGAATATTTGAAACTTTTTATACAAAAAAAATCCTTTTTGACAGTTTAGATATGCCTGTAAATAGATAGTTTAAGTTTTACAAAGCAGGTCTAAATTAAGGACTACATATTATTTAATTGATCATCTAAATTAAGAGATATAGGTACTCTCTCCTCGTCTCAATAGAGCATGGGTACGACCTAATTCTTCAGAGCTCTAAATTTAATTTATTTGAGTTCATTTCGAGGCACGATCTCCACTTTTTATCATTAAAATTTTGAAAGCACATCGTACCGTATGTCTTGCAGTCGGATTGTTGTAAGGACTGTATTGAATTATCTCAATTATAAAGAGACTAATGAGGTTAATCGTAATTACAGAGAGCATGCCGATTTTTGCCATATGGTAATATCTACTCAATTTATAGTTACATTGTTCACCAAGCTCCCCCTCTCTCATGCATGCATATAGCCACACACACACACACACACACACACACACACACACTGGAAATTCTTGGCCTAAATTGTGAGGTGGTCTTCTAAGCGAGGTGGTCTTTAGGCGACACACACACTTTAAAATACAGTGGAACCTCGCTATATTAAGACCACAAAACTAACTGGCTCAAAGAGGCCTGATTAGTGAAGAAACTGGAAATTCATGGCCTGAATTGTGAGGTGGTCTTCTAAGCGAGGTGGTCTTTAGGCGACACACACACACACTTTAAAATACAGTTGAACCTCGCTATATTAAGACCACAAAACTAACTGGCTCAAAGAGGCCTGATTAGTGAAGAAACTGGAAATTCATGGCCTGAATTGTGAGGTGGTCTTCTAAGCGAGGTGGTCTTTAGGTGAGGTTCCACTTGACGTGTTATCCAACTGAACGTTAATAACAGTCTAACTGAAGACCTTACATTTCTAACTAACTGAGCGGTTCACTGCGGTTTAGTGAGGAATAAAATTCTTTTATCAACTGACTTTTCTATTGTCAAAGAGACCATGAAAAGCTTTTAGCAAAATCCTCACCAGTAATCGATGATTCATTTTAACTTTTTTGAGAAGTTGGTTGTGGACATTACAATCCGATCGCTGTTCTGTGGATAATATTATTTCGGGGTAATAATTTCCACAGCCACCCTCTCAGGAATGTTATATCTAAATTTTGCGTCTAGGACTAAACCCGTCTAGGAAAACTATCAATGTCTTTCACCAACAGTTTCCATTTACACCGGTGATGTCCGAGAAACGTTAACCCCTACTGCTCTGAACACAATTTCGTCGAATTGGTTACTCATGCCGAGAACTATCTTCAAGCCCTTTGTCTACAGTAAGTAACATGTATAACTATACCCAACCGTTCCTTAAATCTGATTCATAACATCTCTCTGGTTTAGTTACATTTCCACATAGTTTGCACGTCCGTACAAAAGGTTTATTACATATATGCGATGTAGATGATGTCAATAGACATGTAGTAATATCCTATCTAAAATGTATCCATTAGTTTATTTATTGCATTCACTCGACTCATTCACCCCTAAAGATACATTTAGACTCTTCTAAGTCATTGATTTACAGAAGAGTCCATTGTTTTTCAGTGGGTTTAGGAGTTAAAAGACGATACGCAGATGATAATAAAAAACGACAGATCCGAAGAATATATACACTTAAACAAACCAAAACCTTTATTTTATCTTTGATAATTCCCCATGTTTATTCAACCCCCTGCATGTTATTACAGAACTTCAGAATGCACTAGTAAAATGTTTCGTCTTGTAAATGTAAAATATTTGGCCATCAAGTGAATTGTTTTGCTTTTCTATTAGCTCAAGTGGATGTTATTGCTATCATTCCCAATCATATGCCTCTCTGATACAAGACAAATGTTTGGGATGACAGTTTATGGCTTTGGGGGCATTCATTGTCACTTTAGAGGATACAAATTTATACAGATAATTATACGTTTAAAATACCATTAAAGGTTCTGTTCTTCTAAAGCCTTATTTGCAGTTCCAGGTACAAGTAGTGAACTCTTTTCTTGTTTTTAAAAGTTTAAGTTTTACAAGCAAACGAAGTCAACATACATGTACATAACGGTATGTTCTCTAAAACGCTTTCCCTTTAATATTCATCTATTTTGTTTAAACAAAAAGTATTAATTACTTTCGTCGATTTTGGATTTGACAACACCAAAAGATAAAATACACATAAATAAAATTAGGGTGTGTCTTGTTAAAAATGAAAATTTTATCTCATACTTGTACAGTAGGTGCATTATATGCGATTCATTGCAATGGAGAACGCCCAAGGTTAGAACACACACACGTAAATAGTCAGCTTTCACAATCACACCCATAGAATACATCTTCTTGGGGAATGATCTACTTGCAAAGGAGATTCGATATATTAGAAACAGTTTAAATTCATAATGTTTTTATTTTGTACTGCAGTACATTTTTTGACTAAGGAATTTTGATTTGTGTAAACTATATATTCAAAATAACGCCCGGCTTCTCAGGTTTAATGCTGGAAAGCACGTCGTATGTAAATTGTGGTTACTCGATGTATATTTTTATACAAAATGTAAATACCAGTGAATTACGAGCTTTCAATCAATCATTTAGATAAGTAAAATAGCGCAATGTTCAAATTTGGTGATCATTGGACAAACATGTACATCTGGAATACCCAGAGATGAAATCACGGGGGAGTGAGCATCTCCTGTTTTGAGCAACCTGTGTGAGTCCATAATTAAATGTAAATTAACTCAAATAAAGATTATCCAACAACTTTCAACCAAATTCCATCTCTCGGAGAGCACGAATGTGATTGGTTTGTTCATTACCTCTGGGTTAGGAGGTAAGGTACAATGTAATCATAACTTGTGATTGCTTTGTTCATTACCCCTTCTGTTAGCGGGTATGGACAACTTGAATTGTGATTGATTTGTTAATTACCTGTAGGTAAGGGGGTAAGATTTGTATAAATCATTATTGTTTTCTTCTTTACCTCCGAGTTGGTACTTTTTCAGAATTGGTGGAAAGTCGGGTGAACTTTTACAAAACCTTGTCGATACTTTTAATGTACAGTTAAACAATTGAACAATTACACACTTGAAAATATTTAGATATTGATAATACATCATTAGGAGACCTGATGTTATATATCGAATATATTGTATATAACAGTATTAGATACAAACTAGCACATAGTATGGGTGGTCTTGTTAGGTTATCCTAATTTGGCACTAATCAGGATGACATACAAAGTGAGGGAGAACATACTGAGATTAGAAGCATCCATAAGACTTGATGACCTCCTGATGTCCACATTTCGTTAATGTTTATCT